>VDFB02270896.1:59308-203173 GCA_007258455.2 Sequoia sempervirens
GATAGGCCTTCCACATTTTTTGTCATGAAAACAATAATCTGTGGAAGTCTAAACTGGCTGTAGTTACGTCTTCGTACATCAAACTCATCTTCACAGTTGACTCGGTAGTCTTCCATGGAAGAATCATGTGAAGAGTGTTGCTTAAGGTGTGTTGCATAAAGGCCTCTCAGATCATACAACCATCTCTCAATGAGATATTTGAGATTAAGCCTCATTGTCTCTTGGCACATGGTTTTGGTATCAACCATTGTTTTACAACTGTAAAGTCCCATCTGGATAGGAAAGTTCACATCTGTCTTCTTTTTGAGGCATAGATGAGAATGAACTTCGGCCAACTGTTGCAAGAACTCCATGAAGACTACCCTATCTAAAGGGTAGTGGGGTAACATGGCAGGATGACCATTGTATCCATATATGCATATATAGGTGAAGGTGGGGAATCAGATGAACCAATCCACCCAGTCCACCATTTCCTCCTTGGTTGTTGGTGATATACGTACATGCATCTCATGGTCGAGGTACCTCACAGTGTGCATAATGAAAATATCATTTATCCGCTTGAAATTTCATTCTTCTTGTGTAAACTCAAGGCATAGGAAATGTTTGTGGACCTTCTGCACACCTAAGGTTCCCACAATGTTTAATGCTCTGAACTAGCCTTGGAAGGTAATTAGGTATACAAGATATGAGAACATGTGAAACCTGTGAACCTTTAAGAACCTGTTATTTGCTAATGGAGTGTATCACTGATGAGGGTGGGCCAGTTGTAATGTTCTTTGTTGCTTATAATCTTGGCGATGATGTAGTACATCTACGATTGAAATTGGTTTCCATCCTCTTGTCCAGTGATTTGGTTGAGTAGAGTGATCATCATTGCATACTCATCTCAGAACTCTCCTCGCCCCACATTCTTGGGCAAGTTGGCATTTTTCACTTTTAGCCATTTTGTTACCATTCTTTGCTGACACTTATCCTTTGATACTTTGAATTCCCTTTCGCATTCTCTCACAAATTTACATCACAAATGCTCTTATTGTATGTCAGCTGAAGTTCGTCTTTGCCATCCTGAAGTTTGGCGCTTCCAAACGTCCCCAATCCACCCACCCATGTAGGCCGTAGCGTATTCTTTCAATGTATTCCGAAGTCGTAATTTCAATGGAGCCTTCACTGGGAGACTATTTCTTAAGTTTCGAGCAAGAGACAACGGCAACGGCTCACTCCAATGAGTTTGATGATCTTGATGAAACATGGGATGGATAACCAACTCAGTCCTGGAAAGGATGACTGGCTTTGTGAAGAGTGAAGGTTGGTTTAGGTACTTCAAAAGCAAGGGCGCCCTTGGCCTGCAGGGGCGCTTTTAGATTTTGGACTTGTTATTTCCATGTTGCAAACCTTCACGAACCATCCCAGTTCGATCTCTGTCGTCAAATGTCTAATTTGTCTGATGTCTTTGTTGACACTGATCAAAATAGAGAAGGTCATCTTGGAGGTTTCAGAGCTTGCAGACTACATCTGACTACCCAAAAAGATGGGCGCCTTTTCTCAGCAAGGGTGCTTTTCCTTAACACTTAGCCAATTTCTCCATATTCTTTATTTAGCTTCCACCTTTGGTGTTTTCTGCTTGATCTCTACCTCTAATTACTTTACAGGTCTTGTGAATGTACAGTTGAATTGATTGTGAAACTAAGAGAGAGCTGAACAAACGACTTGTAGAAAGCAGTTGTTGAAAAATTCATTAGGAGACTCAAATTCAGGGGTAGCCCTAGCTAGTAGGGGCGCTTTTGTCTTGATATGCATTGGTTTTCCTTTTGTTTTGCATGTTTTGATGATCAATAGTTGTTGTCATTTGATGTGTATTGTAGGCTGGTTGATAGGTTCGTTGCAAGGCTGAGCTGACACTGGAGAGATCAACTAAAGGCAAGTTCACCCAAAAATGACATCAGGATCATCTAGTTCAAGGGCGCCCCTGGTCAGCAGGGGCACTTTTTCCCATGTGTAATTGCATAACCTCCTTGGTAGCAAGGTGTGCCTTTTCTATAGTTATTCAATTTTTGGCATTTTTCAATTTTGAAAATCCCCTCCATGAGATAGCATCTTTTTGGAGTATTTCTGCCATGGTTTCTTCGTTGAAGCTTTTGCGGCTTAGCTTTCAGCACCTGGTACTAGCCATTCTACCATTAATGGTTGTGGAGGTCTTAGCTTTCTTCCTAAAAAATAAAAATAGACCCACCAGAGTAAAACCAACTTTTTGGTGATTTTGACTTGACCAGTGTGATCGTGAAGTAAATTCATCCTATCAAAATCATTTTCAATGAATTCTGGCAAGGTCCTATTTTTAGGGGTTTTCCTAAAAATAGGGGTCTGAAACCCTAATTTTCAAATTTTTAAATTTTGCAGGTATCTTCCTTGACACAAACCCACAAAAACCTTATGTTCTGTTTGACCTAAAACGCACTTTCGACAACATTTTTACATGATCTAGATCATTTTAACAAAAATGTCTCTTTGAAGCAAAAATTTATTTTGGGTACAACAAGTATCGAGGATGAATCATGATGTTTTATGTTTGTTTTTTTTGTAGTTTGTCTTAACAATATGGTTGGGGGAAATTAAGTTCCTAGTATGAGTCATGGCATTCCTTATTTACAATGTGTCTGTTTAGGCAAAGGGATCACATTTCACACCATGGTTTTTCTATACCTTGGTGTACATCATCTCCTTACAAAATAAAACCGTTCAATGATGATATATGTGCACTTATCTAGGCTCACTATGACTTATTCATCACTCCCTTTCTAACCGTTCCATTCTCACTAACCTTTCTACATTCATTTATCTCACTAACTATTCCTCTCTTCTCACTAATCATTCATCCCTTCTTACTAACCTATTCTTATAACTAATATTTCTTCTATCTAAATGCATTCAATTGGCTAATCAGTAAATTCATCCTAATAATTATTATCCCTTCCCATTAACTTATTCTTTTGGTCCGCCCTACATTCCAATGTTGTTTTATGACACACAAAAACATGCTATCCTACATTTACATTCATATTAGATAGGTCATTGGTCAATCCTACATACAAATTAGATCATCATTGTAGCTATCATAATTGCATCCTACTAGAGTACATCATATCATCCTACATCCACACACATTTCAATGCCATCATCCATAACATATTAGGCACCCGTAAATAACATCATACTCATATGCATATCCATATCATATAGAAACAAAAACCAAACCAAATGCATCCATATTAAACATCACATACATACATAACACATATCCTAAAGCATCTCATCATGTTGGCATCATCACATCAAATAGATACCATCATAAGCATATCATGAATCATAACATACGTATCATAGGAACATGCATATGAACTCACAAGACATCATATATAGTCACTGCCAAAATAATGCATCTCATATATATCCAAAAATATAGTGTTAGTACAATATCAAAATGTCTATAAAAAATGGAGCTCACACGCTCAATCAAAATATACATCGATGTCTAATACAATCATACAAAATTGGGCTAACCAATACTGCCCCTATCCTCTAAAGGTGGTTGTCTCTCATGTGAGGGCCCCTCTTGTGGACCTCTAGAAGGTCTTGTCTCGATCTCCCTTGTCTGTGCCCTAAGTGGTGGCTATGGTGGCCTCTTAAGACCTCTACTCTACCAGTGTTGATTGTCCTCCTCAAATGGGATTAGCTCTATGATCTACTCTATGTATAACTAGGTGCTCACTATGGTGGTGGCACTGCATCCTTGTGCAACTCTCTATAATATTGAGTCTCCTAACCTGCCTTATATAGCTATCATGCTAGGTCTATAGCCAGCCCACTGATTATCTCAATGCTCACTGATCTCTGCTCTACCTGTTGCGCTCTAATCATTGTCATGTCTCTCTTAATGGTAAATTGTGTCATTTGTCCCTGTAAGCCTGCCACTTGTGCCTGTAGCCCTACTACTTATGACTGTAATGTGGCAATCTGCACCTATAATGGGGGAATCGCCGACCTCCCCCTCCTAAATAGGGACATCCTATAATGCCTCCCTAACTAGCACATCATGTAGCTCAATTTCATTGATCTCCACATCATCCTCCTCTTGTTGTGCCTCCTCCTCTCTCATCTCCTCCTCCTTTGTGATCATCAGTAATACCTGTGGGATGACAAGGATAGCTTGTCTGCCTCTCCCTTGAACTCGATGCCTTCCACCTCCATCTCCTCCATCATCACCCCGTCCACCCTTGCCTCCATCATCAACATCTCTCCCCCTCCTTCAGCCTCATAGCCTCCATGGCATCCCTCTCAGACCTCGTTCTTGCTTGTCTCAAGGAATCACACACTTGGATCTTTCAAGAGTACTGGTCTATGTTGTGCAAATCATTTATCATACTCAGTTGTCATATCCCTACATCTACTATATCTGACCCTTCTCCCCACTAAACCAGCTACAAACTATCAAACTCTTAAATAGCTACATGTGCACTGATTATGGGCCCCATCACCCTATCTCTTAAGCTGACCTCACAAACATATCCAAACCAATGGAAACTCCCTATCACTCTTTTAACTGATGCAATACTCACTCTGAAAGTTTTCTCTCAATAATATGTTGTAATTGCACTATATGCCCAATCAGATATTGAGTTTGTCTACAATATGGCAAATGGTTTGCATCATCATCCCATGGAGGGCACTATCTATACGGTCTCCATGTAAAGCCAACTAGAATATCTATCTCATGATTCCAATATCCAAGCTCTCCATTGTGGCTCTATGTGACTATCCCACCATACATGTATACATACGAAAATCCAGTGGCTAACTCCATGTTGGCCACAAGATGACACACTACAATGTGCTCCCATGCCCATACCTAAAGAAATGCCATTCTGCATCATATAGAACATGCACCTCTATATGCAATATCATGCAACTAAAAGTAAAGCATCACTATCACACATGGCTCCCATGTATACATTGTCCCCTCAGTCATCATCTCCTCTAACACTCGACCCCATTTGACTAGGAATTCGTGCCCTCATCGATTAGGAACTAACACTCTAGCTACTACGTTGCAGATGACCACAGTTAGTCTCTCGTACTAGTCTATCAACACATTCCACTGGATCTCATACTCCTTGATCTCCAGGCATCTCAAAGCATCTAACCATCATTGTTAGCCTAGAGTCAAGATCATAAATTTCCCTCTCATCATGGATAAGAATTTGGAGGATGTGCCATACATCCTCGAGGGTCACTACCGCCTCGCTTGTAGGTAGATGGAATGAGCTGGTCTATGAATACCACCTCTTCGCTAATGTTGTAAGTAGACCTCAATTAGCCCTAATCTTGGGCATATAAGTGATATAATGTAAACCTAATACATGTAGTGTGGCTTTCTCTCCTATATCCAAGCGATGTTGCAATACCATAGAAGTCAGTTAACTCACACGTGTACAAGGGACAAAAGCTCACCTGCATTGAAATCAATGCATTTGGTTAATCAAAAACCTCTATTCTAGCCTATGTAGCAAATTACTATCTAAAATTGTTAGTGCAAAGTGCTTATTTTATGTTCACAGTCAATTGTGTTGCTCAAACTTGCAAATGTGTCGCTTTAACACGTGTCACATTGTTATTACACTTGCGGTGCTACAACAATTGCATCACTATTTACCACACGTGGTTCCACATTACAGTTGCATCACGTAAAACAATTACAGCTCTACATAACAATTGTGTCACGTCATTATAGATGCATAGCACAATTTGACGATTGTGTTGCTCGTGACGACAGTTGTAGTGCAGAATTCTGCACCACAATTTTTGCTCACTTTTTAGTCCTAAATCTAGGAAACAAACAAAAAAAAATTAAAACAAAAACATGGTACATATCATGTCTCCTGACCCCTCTGGTTTCCTGTAAGTCTGTACATGCCAAATGTGATGAGATGCCTCTGAAATTCCCACCATAGCTCCATTGTTGCTCTGCTAGCTCTCACTCTACTCTCAAATTTCTAAAAGCTATGTGTGCAAATGAGGAAAGTTTCCCCCAAATGGCCCATATATAAGGCTATGGTGCCCTAATGGATCCCCCTTCTACACTTCTTACACTGGGCTTGTCCCCCTTTTGTTGATATTGCTTGCCTAATTGACCTATAAATTTAATTTTTCATTGCTAGTGCATCCAATTACCCTCAAAATTATTATGGAAAATTTGGCTCAATTTTTTGGATTTTTTCACCAAATTTCTTGAGGAGGCACCATTATCCCATTTCTGTTGGGGCAAGTCTTGAATTAAACTTCTCTAATTTTTCTTTGAAATAATGTTACTTCAAACATTGTCTCAAAGAGGGGCAAACTGTACACACTAAAATTTGTCCTAGGTTCGTGATAATATTTTTTGACTAATTTCTCGTTTAACCCTAATTTTTTTTATTCTAATTCCACCTAACCCTAATTCTCATCCTCTTCATATTTTCATAATTAAATAATTTTAAATTATTTAATTATACTATTTTTTCCCTTCTCATCATTTCTCTGATTAAATAATTATGATTTAATTATTTCATTCCTAACTATTTCACGTCTTTGCTTAAATAAATATTTTATTTGTTTAATCTTACTAACCCAATTTCTTCTATAATTAATTAAATTCTTCAATTTAATTAATTATTCATATGCATTTGAAAATAAATGAATTATTTATTTATTTTATTTTTCAAAATTCTCTCAAATTTAACTCTTACAAATTTCCATTAATTTTGAAATCTAACTCTTCCATTTCCATCTGATTTCTTATGCCTCCATTAATTTCTCCAATTTTCTTCCGCCCATTAATTTTGCTTCTGCTTCCACTAACTTCTACTTGTAAAATGAACAAATTTCTCATGAAAGTTGTCTTGTGTGAACTTGACCATTCATTCTCTTCTCAATCTTGTCCATTCATTTCACCATCTCTTTGTCTATAAATTTGATCTTTAAACTCTCTTTTTGGCTAACCACGGTCTCTGAATCTTTGCTACTATTATCATCTCGAGCCTATTGAATTTGTGCACTTAAAACTAAGATGAACACTTCAAATCTTATCAAGCAAAGAAGAGAAGAGCAATAGAGGTCAACCAATAATGGCATGAAGGTATAACTGAGTTTTGTTTGTTTGCATTTAATATTTTATGTCATTTGTGCTCTATTATTTGATTTGGGATTTTAAAGCTTACCTCTAATAGTTGGTGGTTTTTGTGTGTGATTTAAACTTCTGACCTGATTTCCCAATCGACAATATGTGTAACGCCCCACCACGCAACCCTAGGGGAAGTTGCAGTTTACTACACAAATGAACTAATTTTTTTTTTTTTTTAAATAAGAACAATTAATATGCAAGTTCATTAAACATTGACAACCAATCCCCTAAGGTTACGAGACTGAGTTACTTAAACCCAAACAAGAAACATGAATTATAACCATAACATTTAATTGTTTAACAAATTAATGCACATACATTCCATACATGATAATTTACATCGAAGAATATGAAGTACCACATGATTTCCATAATGATCACATAGCAATAAGGTTACAACACTCATTCCCCGAATGAGATGAATCCAATAAGTATGGTTACATATTACAAATTCCACCTCGATAACAAATGAGGGGTAATAAAATTACAATAATTTCAGAAAGAATAACACAAGAAGAGAAACTGGATCCCACGAGCTCTCTAACTAGAAATATTGTCCACATGAACAAGAAGATGACCCAACAGATTAAGGTGCACGTTCCACCAAACCATGTGATACCCGAAGGCTCACCCCCCATGCTAGGAGATAGTAACAAGGAATTCTAGACAAGACCATCCACCCCTAGACACAGGCTAACTCACACTAACACAACCAAACACATAAACCAAACATCCATAAGGATAACACTAGTACAACTCCAACATCACTGACATAGGTCACATTGCTTCTAGAAATAAAACAGATCGAGTATGATAAGAAGACCATACACATAAAACCAAATACCAACTGTTGTCGTAGAAAGAGTGTCATCACACAGCTCGTCATGGGATATCCTCTGGGAATCTTCCTAGGCTCCGACCCCCACTATGAGTTGTCCTGGTGGCCTCTACCGAATCTCGGCACCCATGCTCACTCATGCGGAATCAAATACCTCTCATAAGGACAAGATAGATGACCTTGCCATTCCAGGCCTTCCCGTCTCATCCCAAGTCTATACAAGCCCTTGCATCCATGAGCGAGGCTCAATTATCTTAATTAGTGTGAAAAACTACCCTACTTCTAAGTGCATTAATTTAGTTATCACTTGATTAAACTACTTCTGAAGGTTTCCCAGTTTACCTCTTTGGGCTCTAGCCCCTAACAGAAGCCACTCTTCTACTTGACAACATACCAAATAAAAACAATCACCAAGGGAATCCCAAGTGCATACCAACAAGATAAAACCACTCCAACTCTAGGAGGAACATGAAATGAAAATCCACTCCAACATAGGAGGCAACAAAATTCAAAACTCTCTCCAAACACTGGAGGCAACAAAGACATACTCCACTCCTTCCAAAGGAGGCACAAACCACATAACCCACTCCTAATACAAAGGAGGCACAAACCCTCCCCGTTTGAGAAAATCGGTTAATACAACAGGATACAATTATACGCCCTACCCAAGGCAATACAAATAGTTGACATCGTAATACGATAACCCCTATCCCCTAGGAACCTCTGGAAGACTCACAAAACCAATGACTCAATTTCCCAACAAAGAGAAAATGATCGAAAACATCATTTCAAGGCATTTTCGACAACTCAATAAACTAGTGTTCGGGTTTCCTAAACCCAAGCCAAACATCGACATAATGCTTGAAGCCAATTAATTATTTAACATTACTAGCACATACCCACAAATAATAAACTTAATTGCAACGTAAAGGAATTTAAACTAATAATCTAATTTTCATTTGCTCAATCATACTAAATGATTAAAAACAATCTTTTTAAATAAAAACGTTTGATTAAACATCAACTTCATTTCATCTATACAAATGAGATAATCATTTCAAAATTCCTATTTTAAATATTTGAACATCATTTAAATATATGCCTCTTAAAATATATATATGTATATATTTATAATCCTTGAATCAAATAAAATTAATACTTTATTATTTAATATATATAAATAATGAAATAAAACTTTATTTAAATTAAATTATATTATATATATATATAATATAAAATATACATATATAATAATTAAATAAAACAAATGAAAAAAATGAATTCTTTTTAAAAAGAAAGGTTGAAGCCCTAAACAGGGCACGTAGGCCCTAGCCACCGGCGGCGGCCTATGTGCTAAGCACACAGGATGCCTCCCTCATGGGCGCGACCTATGTGCGGAGCACACAGCCCACCTCCCTTGGGCTGGGCGGCGGTGGGGCTGGCTCCCCTGCCTCCCCACCACAAATAAAATAAAAGATTTATTTTACTTACAATTTTTAAAATATAAAATAAACTCTCCACAAAAAATAGAAGAGAACTTCACATTGCCAAAAAAACACAGGGTTTATTTACGAGAAAATAAATAAATAAATATATGCAAGCACAGTATATATACATAAACCCAAAATCTCCATTTCCAGCCAAATTGTGCAACTGCACAACAAAATTTTGTAATAAAATAAAAAATTGGCAATGCAACAGTTGGGGGTTTAAATCTCAGTTTGAAATGCCAATTTCTTTTGGTTTTCATTCTATTTAACCATTGTTTGGATTCTTGTTTGATTTCATTTTCAAAATTTCAACAGAGTTTAAAAGTATAGAACCAATTAACATGGGTTTTCTATTGAATTCAAACATCATTTCAAAGATTTCCAAACAACATAACACAGATTGAAACTCATTTCCAAAATGAAAGAAACAAAATAAAATCAAAGAGGGAACCTGGTTTTTCTCCAAAGCTTGAAGACTTTAACAATGGTGTTTTCAATTCCTCTTTTGAATCCAGCTCAAGCAAGAATTTCAATCTCCTTCACAAATCCAAGCAAAGCCACAGTGAAAAAACTCCTTCCCCAAATTGCAAAATTCCCAATTATATGAAATTCTATTTACTAAAATAGAGTTTTTCCCCAAATTGGTCAAACCCCTAAAATATCCCCACCAACTAAATTTATTGAACAATTTGGAGATATTTCCATTTTTTTTTTTAAATTAAAACAATTTTACTTTCTAATTCCAATCTCATGCATTTTCAAAATTCTTTTAAACAAAAGAATACAAATTTTGCAAAGAATTTACTTTAATCTATAATTTCAAAAAGTGAAATTAAAACACATTTTCATTTTTTATTTATTTATTTTAATTTAACTCTAACTATCCAAACATGATTTCTACTTTTATTTTAATTAAATCTTAATATCCAATAATGCCAGAACAACTATTTTAATTAATTTAACCCCATTAACCTAATTAATCAATAAATTAAATCTAATTTTATTAATTAAATCAAATTAATCAAAAAAATAAATAACATTTCAACATTGCAACTAGATACAGTTAAACATCAATTTAACTACGCAAGCCATTTAATAACCTTTATAATATGAAATTAAATAAATACTCAAGGTGAAATGGACCAAATTAAAACAACTAACTTGACAACAACCCGGCGACACACTATGACTAGGGTGACGACTTGGCACGGAAAACCTAGCTATTATCTCCCAATCGATTACCGTTGGTCACTGGACACGCTCAAACTTGTGAACCAGGTGGAGTCGATGTCATGTACCTGTCAACCTGCGAACAAAGAGTACATTGAACAAGCATATATATATAATATGATCAAACACACCGTGAAGAGAAATCTCAGAATTGTAGGGCACTTGCAAGTGAGTGATACAATCCTGTCTCCTTCACCAATACATAATTACTAACTGACGATTATAACATCAATGATATGATCAACAGCATAAAACATCATTAAATCAAATATCTGACAAATTAATCCAAAACATGCCATAAAGATAACATCAGAGTAAAATGCCATCACATTAAAATATTACATTCACATCGTTTAACAATTGCAATCAAAAGTAACCAAGTTCCAAAGTCACAACATAAACAGAACAAAGCATTACAAAGAGAACATTGTCGATCCAAACATCCAAAATGGAGGGGTGTTACAATATGCACAAGGAGAACCCCTATAGGTGATGTCAATTAATCAAGAATTTTTATTTTGGCAAAAAATTAAACCCTTAGCCCAAAAATTACACCTTATGCAATATTAACATTAGAAGCAAGGTTGAGACACCTTTCCCAACATTCTCCCACTTGTCAAACACCTTCCAAGAGTAAAGGGAATATCAACATCATTTATCTAATTGTTAGGGACAAGAGATTTAAATAATTTTAACACCACCTAAATTTTTATATGCTCACTAGTTTTGTTAGTGCACTTGTAGCATTCTTCAAAGTGTCAATCATTTCTAGCATCACCCTACCATCCTCTACCATATCTCAAAAAAAATGGTATTAGATATCAATATGTTTTGTCCTTGCATGAAAGGTTGGGTTTTTTGCTAGACATATAACACTCTGATTATCACAATGAACCATAATGGATTCTACCTCTATCCCAAAATTTGAACACAATATCTTGATTCAAACGGCTTCCTTACAATCATGAGCTTCTTCAATGTACTTTTCTTATATAGTGGAAAAATTTGTTAATATCTCCATCCCAATCCGAATCCACAAATCCATGAATAAAAATAGAATTTTTTTTCATTCTAGGATTACCATAATAGCATAAGGAATACTTAGAGGTACCCCAAAAATACTTGAAGACTCTCTTCATTGCATCCCAATGTACTTGTTTAGGACTACTATAAATCATCTAAGGAATCCCACTGCTTGGCCAATGTATGGTCTTGTACATACCATAACATACATAAAACTCCCAACTACACTAGCATAAGGTACTTTTTAATATCCTCCATCTCACTAGGGGGTTCTATCTCTTCTCCAAAACTATCTAAGCTATCTTTCTCTTGAGGTCCTTAATGGGATTTTTCTTCAACCTTCTCAATCTTTGGGTTTAGTTGAACCACATCTTTGTTTTCATCATTCTCCAACTATAATACTATGGAAGAAGACTTAAATTATCTAAAGATAACACTTCTATATAAAACTCTCGTAGACATAGGGGTCCAAATCTTGTATCCTTTCACACCAACACCATAGCCAATGAAGATACATTTTGTGGCCTTGTTCTCCAATTTTGATCACTCCTTCCTAGGTACATGTGCATATGCCTCACAACCAAAGGCATGAAGATGTCTCAATGAGGAATTTTTGTTTGACCACATGTCCATATGGGTCTTATCAACAATGGCTAATGTAGGAGACATGCTAACCAAATAGCAAGTTGTGGTAGCTACTTCTACCCAAAAATTTTATTTCAGGCCAACCCACTCAACATACTCCTATCCCTCTCCATGAACATCCTATCCCTCTCCATCAATTTTCTATTTATTTTCTCTACAAATTAATTCTATTGAGGGGTGTATGGAGTTGTCTTATGTCTTTCTATTCCATGGTCCTTATAGAATCTATCAAACACTACTAAATAAAACTCACCACCATTATTAGTTCTCAAAACCTTAATCTTCCTATCAGACTAATTTTCTAAAAGAGCCTTAAACTCTCTAAAATGACTAAAGACTTTAGATTTGCTTCTAATAAAATATAACCATGTCCTATTATAATTATCAATGAAAGAAACATAATATAGATTTAGAAATCAAAAGAATACTAACATGACCAAATATATCATAATGGTTTAAGTCCAACACACTAGAAGATTTATGAGAACTAGAGTAAAATAAAACATGGTTTTGTTTTTCACATATGTAATTTTCACAAAAAATAAATTAAATATTACAATCATTTAACCCCTCAACAAGGTTTTTAAAAAAATTTCATGGTCCTTAAAGAATTCTAACCTATATGGCCCATCCTTTGGTGCCATAACATTTTTTTCTCTACTAGAAGCTTAGTCTCCAAAGCATGAGCACCCTTAGGTACCCAAAAATAATAACCATAAGAAGTAGACACAACACACATCTTTGTTTTTGGTTTCAATGGTGAAGGTGAAGATTCTAAAAATCTCTTCACTATAGGAATTGAAGAACTATTACATTGAAATGTAATGCATTTAACTAAAACAAAGTGCCAATCTAAACACCCTTAGCAAGAATCATACATCCTCTAACCATATTGCACCATCCACTCAAGAAAATAACCAACACACCTACATAATTTAGTTTATGTTTCATGTCAAACCAAGGATATTAAGTACACCATTGATCCCCTTCACTCATCTATCAGGGAATCAAATCATGACTCTACCATGACCAACAATCTTCAAATGAGAATCATCTCCTACGTACAACTCCCACCATCATATTCTTCATATTTTTTAAAATACCCTTGATGTGAGGTCATGTGGAAAGAGACACTAGATTCTATCAACCATGCACCTTCTAATGCATGAGTAACCAAGGAAAAAACAAAAATATCACCTTCATCTAGGGAGGATCTCTAAGACAACATTATAATTTTATTTTTTCTTCTTCTTCTTCTCCTCGTTAAAGTATCTTCTTAGATGTCCATTTTCATTCTAACATTTCATATTGAACTTACCTAGGAGATTTGGATCTCTCACAAGATTTGTATCTAGAATTAGATTTTTTTTCTTCTTTCTTTTATTTTTCCTTAGATCTTCCATGAACTGCATGAGACTCCTTAGCCAACTCAAAACTATTCCTTCTCGTTTCTCCTAAAAGAAAATATCCAACCACTTCATCCATTTTGAACTTGGTGGTAGTTCTCCCAATGTCCATAACAAGATAGTTTCATGAATCTAACAAAGAACATAGAAAAATCATACATCAATCCTCCTTGATTTTTAATTCCATGAAGTTCTATTGGGTAGCTATCATATTGAATCAATTTAGATGTTCAACCACATACCCACCACCCTCCATCCTAAGGTATACAACTTATTTGTCAAGAAAATATTATTCACTAGGGATTTAGCCTATTAAATTTCTCCAAGCTTCATCCAAATATTTTCTTGGGAAGATTCTTCATGCATATTCAACAATATTGAATCAACTAAATTGGGTTTAATAAGACCATTTTCCTTTCTATGCATCTTGTCCTAATATTTTTGCAATATAGTTGTAGGTTTGTATCCATATGCTATAGCCCATAGATATTAGTCTATGAGCACATCCTCCATCTTGAGCTTCCACAACTCAAAGTTTATGGTTGAGAACCTCTCCATATTTATTCTTGGTGTGCTTTCCATTTCTTCTTGCAATATGATCAAAACCCTCTTTGTGAAATCTTCCACTCAAATGAATATTAGTACAAAAAAACCTCAACTCAACACCTATAATATGAGGTGATGAAGCTCTTATACCAAATGAAAAGAAGTAGGATATGAAAAATTGCTTCCTAAATTAATATTCTAAGCAGTGTTGTATAATATTTTAATAATTTAACAATTGGAGAAAATAGAAAATATATTTAACCATAAAATAAATATTAAATACCATAACATGGGTGTACATGGGAAAACTCATTTCGGGAGAAAAAACCCACACTCTAAAGCAACTCAATGTATTACTCAATAAATCATGATTACAGCACACTCATGGAGAAAGCCTTCATAGGAGTACCACAAACTAGAGATATGGAGGAATTCTTACAACTTAATTAGTATCTACAAAACTCCACCCAAAACCTCCATCTCAAGAACCTAATATATATGAGATACAAAATCTAAAACCATTTAAATGCTAATTAGAAAACCACAAGCTAAAACCACCCAAAAGTGGTACCCAAATTATCCCCCAATAAAAGATGCATTATGATGTGTCATAATACACATCATAAGTTGGTCAATAAGTGTAGCTCCATTTAACAATTCTTTTATGCATCCAACAACTTTTTAACATTTCCTACACAAACTTTTGGGGGGCATAAATTTTGATTTGGTGGGTCAATTAGGCCTATTTCTAAAAAAAATTGAGGTACTTGAAGAGATCTGCACAACTAGCACCCTCATAAGTAGAATCAAGCAACCAATACTTTTTATTTTAGCTAAAAACTAAGCTTGTAGCCCAAAACTTGAGTTTTTCCATTTTATACTTGAAAATCACACCTTTTGTAATATTAACATTAGGAGAAAGGTTGAGACACCTTTCCCAACAAATTGGAGTTTTTGGAGTCAACATCCCTTACCTAATCTAATTTGGTGTCACCTACTATATTTATAGCTCCTAGTGTGTACTCAATTCCAAAGTGTGTAATGTCCCTAATACACCTCAAAATTTGATTGGTTGTCTTCTAATGAATCTCATGATAATCATGGAAAAATAGGAGACAAGGCTAATAGAAAAGGTGATATCAAGATGCATGTGTGTCAAATACAAGAGACTACCCACACTAGTACATAAACAACAATGAACTACTGAAAAAACTACTAAAAATTGCTTATAAATGATTGAACTTGGTCATGTGACCATTAGTAGTTTATTTACAGTCATATATAACATGACCAGATTGATGACTAAACCATTTTTAGTCATTTATTGGTTATTTTGATTGATCAATTTGGTAGTATATTTATTCGTTGATTTAGTCATTCATTGTTGTAATTTGGTCACTTATTTAGTCATTTTTTTTCCGTTGATATATTTAGTCATTGATTGTTGTAATCTAGTCACTTATTTAGTCACTTTTTATTCGTTGATATATTTAATTGGTCACTTATTTAGTTGTTGATTTAGTCATTGATTGTTGTAATATGGTCACTTATTTAGTCATTTTTTTATTCATTGATATATTTAGTCATTGATTGTTGTTAACTGGTCACTTATTTAGTTGTTTTTATTCACTGTTCACTGATTTCTATCAATTGGTAGTATATTTAGTCAATTTAATTATTAATTGATGTCAATTAGTAGTATAATTAGTCATTTTAATTGATTGATATTTGAGGATTTGAGCATAAAACACAAAAATACACATCAATCATCTATTGCACATAGTAAGACAGCCATTGAGAAGGAAAAATTGGTGAAATTTATTAATAAAAGAAAGGTTTTCTAATTACAACTTAGAAATAGAGTATTACAATTGTTATTTTCAGTCATAAGACTGAAAATCTGAGTTACAATATTAGAAAAAAATGACTACAAGAAAGAAACTTCTCCAAAAAACTTCTGCAATGATGGAAATGCATGCTTGAAGCCCTTCAATGTGAGCACATGCCCCTTTCATCTCTTAAGACTTCTACAATGTGGTCAATCTTCCTAGATCAAGTTGTAACATGTAGAATCCAAGAAGGAGAGTGTTGATCATGTCCCATATATGAACTTCTCTCCTTCAATGTAGTCAACAATAACCCAACTAGAATCTTTCCTCCTTTATATGCAACGTCCCATCTAATATGAGCAACATGGTCTATCTTTTCTGCTATGAATGAAGTTGTGCCTTAATATAACCAGTAAAATTACTATTAGTGTCAATTCAAAAAGAATAAAAGTGCATTGTTTATTGCAAGTTTACAAAAGTAAGTCCAAACACAACAGAAAGATAAATCAATTAAAAAATTGTAGGAGACAGATCACATCCACAAACATGGGAGAGCTATGCAAAATTGGAGAAATTGGCTTGGCAAATGAAGGCAACAGGGTATTTCCCATAATGGTTATTAGCAGATCAAATTATTATAGTTTGTGGTAACCCAAGATTGCATTCAAGTATGTAACAAACTTGGTCTGTAGTTTAAGCTGTACACTTTTAAGTAACATTCATAAGGTTTAGAAAATCTTGATCACTCTCTAGAATAGCCCATTAAACATGGGTTGTGCTTGAATGCACTACATAATTGATATAACACAACTACTCTGCATATCAACCAAAGTTATAGGCTGTTTATTCCAGCAAGAGGTAATCGCTTTTGGATCGTGCTATCATTACATTGTAACCTATTAAACTTGAGTCAACCTGAATGCACCCAATGATGATTGACACCTAATTGTGATGACAATGATTAATTTTTACATGAATTATGCTCATATTAGAGCCTCCATTCCTATCACAACATAGCCACATTAAACTTGGGTCACATGTAATGCATCCTATATTTTTTATAGCACAACTATGCCACATGACCAATAGAGTTATGGATCACATAACTATAGTCACAAGAATCTATTCCTCAGTTGTGCTCTTATGTTGATTCCATTACCGTTACAACATAACCCTTTAGACTTATATTACTCAAATCCTTACATTGCTTATTTTCTCTTTGGACGGATGACAATTCAATGGCAGGGATTTGTATGCAAGTCATGCTCATATAAGTGCCTTCGTGACCATTACACAATAGTACATTGGAATTTCCTTTCTTGAACCTTTACTTTGTTTTTTATTGTTACGGTTTCTTAGTGATTATTCCATTTCCACGTGGCATATTGAAAAAAGAAACCAAGCAAAAAATAATTATGTTTTTAGTTAACACCTGCTAACATACTTTTGGAATAAATGTTTGACTTCATTACTTCGAGTGTGAAGAATTTTGTTTTTTGCTTATAATACATTCATTGAGTGTTGTAGTAAAAAGCTTCTTATGTTGAAACCCATCCCGTAAACTTGCTTTAAGCTACATTTAGGATGCTTCATGGATTTTTTGTGATTTATACAACTTTTGTTTTGATAGTAAATGACATTGGATTCTTTCTGAAACTAAAATGCTTTATTAATTATGGTTTTATGATGATTAAATTTTTTATTTAGAAATTGTTGATATGTGGCATTTTTATGTGCAGGAAGAATAGATTGTGATGCAACATTCAGGTATGGACGGTTCAAGCAAACTTGGATTGCTATTAGTGACATAACTAGGTTGGAGAGTACTTTCAGCCAGTCTGAAACAATTCCAGGTGTTTTCACTTGGAAGCAAAACCTAAGTGTAGGAACACAAACGTTGGTGGACAGAGAAAATCATAAATCTGCTTATCTAGTTTCTGATCAATTTGAGGTCATGAATATCAAATAGAGAAAGTTCCTACATTCTAAAGATAAAATCATAAACATGTCGATCCAATTGGAGATCCAATTTGAGGTCGTGAAGCTCCGATAGAGAAATTTCCCGCATTCTAAAGATAAAATCATAAATCTACTTGGTCCAATTTGAGGTCCAATTGTAAGGATTTGTCTTTTTAATTATACTTTTTGACATTTGGCAAGATACAAATTGTCTATGCTTCCACATTTTCATGTATGTATAGCAAGGCACTTGTAACTACAATATATGACAAAAAATCCATGTTGTTATGCTTTGATGGATGCCCCATGATCAAGATTTATATGAAAAGGTTGCTTTGTATACTGGGTGGTTAGGTGTTCTATAGTGTTATACAAGTTTAAGCTTTTCCTTTTGTTGATTTTTAAATAATAGTCTTATCTTTTAGCCAGTATTTCTGCTACAATCTCTCTTTTTGTTGTCTTTTTAGTAATGCTTGATTTATAGATTGTAATTGTTGGCAGCTATGCCACATCTTGCTTATATATTTGTGATTTATACCTTAATTACAGTGCTAAAAGAGCCACATATTTACACCTTATTAAATTTGAATTGGTTTAGTGGGAAGTCTCACATGCCCTATTTGCTTAAGTGACTTGAGTTTGATACATGTGTAACTTTTTGGACAATTTATGGCATTTACCTATTGGAATTATGTGCCTCAAATTCACTGCTGGACCCCCAACTTGGTTGTCATCAGGTCAGATTACATCAAGTGAGAGTTCAGGCCTTTATTGCTATCCCGTGACATCTCATGGAGTGATTGGCCGTTGAATGATACTTACCGCTACCCCGCGAAGGTATTAGATTGAGCTTGTGTTATTGTGGTGTTATTGCCACCCCGTGGTGCTTCCATGTTGACTACTATGATATAGTGGTGGTTACCGCTACCCTGCAGTGATGGTCGAAGGTACCCTACGGTGGTGTTGTATAGTCACCGCCACACCACGGATGTGTATGAGGCTTGGTGTGGTAGAGCGACAGATACCGCCATACAACAATGGGATAGTTTGTGTATAGTGGTGTAGCGGTGGACGGTGGATGACTGGATGTCTTTGGTGAGACAATTAGTTATTGACAGTTAAATGGTTAATGATGTAATGGAATCTATAGAGATGGTTGTTGTGTATTAAGATTTTAATTATTGCTTTTAGTATTTTAATTGTATTCTTTTGTTTTAATCATTTATATTGGTCTCCTTTATGTTGGCTTTGATGAATTGTAATAATTATTCTATTGGATTTGAAAGAACTTCCTCATCCAAAGCTCCAATTCACACACAGGCAGGAAGGATGCTTTCAAAGGTCGAGGAGTTGGGCTTTACACCCACTGGTTGCATTTTCTTTATATTTGATTTCTTGTTTCATGTGCCTCCAAATAGGTACAACTAGTGGGTGTAAAGCCCAACTCCTCAACCTTTGAAAGTGTCCTTCCTTCCTGGGTGTGAATTGGAGCTTTGGATGAGGAATTCTTTCAAATCCAACAAAATAATCATTACAATTCATCAAATCCAACATAAAGGAGACCAATATATAAATGATTAAAATAAAAGAATACAATCAAAATACT
Source organism: Sequoia sempervirens (assembly GCA_007258455.2). Lineage (NCBI taxonomy): Eukaryota > Viridiplantae > Streptophyta > Pinopsida > Cupressales > Cupressaceae > Sequoia > Sequoia sempervirens. The sequence goes on from VDFB02270896.1 coordinate 79,094, forward strand.
AAAAGCAATAAGTAAAATCTTACTACACAACAACCATCTTTGTAGATTCCATTACATCACTTACCGTTTAACTGTCAATAACTCACTGTCCCTCCAAAGACATCCAGTCATCCACCGCTCACCACTACACCACTATCCAAAAACTAGCCCATTGTGGTATGGTAGTATTTGTGGCTTTACTGCACTAAGCCTCATACACCATCGTGGTGTGGCAGTGACTATACAACACCACCGTAGGATACCTTCGACCATTGTCACGGGGTAGCGGTAACCACCGCTATATCACACTAGTCAACATGGAAGCACCGTGGGGTGGCGGTAACACCGCACTATAGCAAGCTCAATCTAACACCTCTGCGGGGTAGCGATAAGTATTGCTGAACTTCCAGTCACTCCATGAGATGTTGCGGGATGGCAATAAAAGCCTAAACTCTCACTTGGTGTAATCTAACTTGATGACAACCAAGTTGGGGATCCACCAGTGAATTTGAGGCACATAATTCCAAAAGGTAAATGCCATAAATTTTCCAAAAAGTTACACATGTATCAAACTCAAGTCACTTAGGAAAATAGGGCATGTGAGACTTCCCACTAAACCAAATCAAAATTAATAAGGTATAAATATATGGCTCTTTTAGCACCAAAATTAAGGTATAAATCACAAATATATAAGCAAGATGTGGCATAGCTTCCAACAATTACAATCTATAAATCAAGCACTACTAAAAAGACAACAAAAAGAGAGATTGCAGCAGAAATCCTGGCCAAAAGATAAGACTGTTATTTAAAAATCAACAAAAGGAAAAGCCTAAACTTGTATAACACTATAGAACACCTAACCACCCAGTATACAAAGCAACCTTTACATATTGATCTTGATCATGGGACATCCATCAAAACATAACAACAGGGATTTTTTGTCATATATTGTAGTTACAAGTGCCTTGCTATACATACATGAAAATGTGGAAGCATAGACAATTTATATCAAGCCAAATGTCAAAAAGTATAATTAAAAAGACAAATCCTTACAATTGGACCTCAAATTGGACCAAGTAGATTTATGATTTTATCTTTAGAATGTAGGAAATTTCTTTGTCGGAGCTTCACGACCTCAAATTGGATCTCCAATTGGACCAGTAGATTTATGATTTTATCTTTAGAATGTAGGAACTTTCTCTGTTTGATATTCACGACCTCAAATTTGATCAAAAATTGGATGAGTAGATTTATGATTTTCTTTGTCCACCAACATTTGTATTCCTACACTCAGGTTTTGCTTCCAAGCGAAAACACCCGGAAGTGTTTCAAACTGGATGAAATTACTCTCCAACTTGGTTATGTCACTGATAGCAATCCAAGTTTGCTTGAACCTTCCATACCTGAATGCTGCATCACAATCTATTCTTCCTACACATAAAAATGCCACATATCAACAAATTCTAAATAAAACATTTAATCATCATAAAACCATAATTAATAAATCATTTCAGTTTCAGAAATAATCCAATGTCATTTACTATCAAAACAAAAGTTGTATAAATCACAAAAAATCCATGAAGCCTCCTAAATGTAGCTTAAAGAAAATTTATAGGATGGGTTTCAACATAAGAAGCTTTCTACTACAACACTCAATGAATGTATTATAAGCAAAAAACAAAATTCTTCACACTTGAAGTAATGAATTCAAACATTTATTCCAAAAGTATGTTAGCAGGAGTTAACTAAAAATAAAATGATTTTTTGCTTGGTTTATTTTTTCAATATGCCACGTGGAAATGAAATAATCACTAAGAAACCATAACAATAAAAAACAAAGTAAAGGTTCAAGAAAGGAAATTCCAATGTACTATTGTGTAATGGTCACGAAGGAACTTATATGAGCATGACTTGCATACAAATCCTTGCCATTGAATTGTCGTCCATCCAAAGAGAAAATAAGCAATGTAAGGATTTGAGTAATATAAGTCCAAAGGGTTATGTTGTAATGGTAATGGAATCAACATAAGAGCACAACTGAGGAATAGATTCTTGTGACTGTAATTATGTGATCCATAACTCTATTGGTCATGTGGCATAATTGTGCTATAACAAATATAGGATGCATTATATGTGACCCAAGTTTAATGTGGCTATGTTGTGATAGAAATGGAGGCACTCATATGAGCATAATTCATGTACAAATTAATCATTGTCATCACAATTAGGTGTCAATCATCATTGGGTGCATTCAGGTTGACTCAAGTTTAACAGGTTACAATGTAATGATAGCACGATCCAAGAGCGATTACCTCTTGCTGCAATAAAGAGCCTATAACTTTGGTTGATATGCAGAGTGGTTGTGTTATATCAATTATGTAGTGCATTCAAGCACAACCCATGTTTAATGGGCTATTCTAGAGAGTGATCAAGATTTTCTAAACCTTATGAATGTTACTTAAAAGTGTACAGCTTAAACTACAGACCAAGTTTGTTACATACTTGAATGCAATCTTGGGTTACCACAAACTATAATAATGTGATATGCTAATAACCATTATGGGAAGTATTAAAGCAAGACCCATGCTATAGAGGATACATTTCCCTAATTAGGTTTACTTACCTTAATGATCAAACACAAGCTTCCCACACACTCTAGGATACAATCCAAGATCATACCACACCCTATCAAGACAATTAATATTCTGACCCAAGATTTAAGGTTGTTTTTTAATACCAACAAAAGTATTGGTAAGAGCACGACTAGGGTACAAACCTGAGGCCTCCATAGAAACATAAACCATAACTCTAGCGGATTAATGAGGTTACAATACCAAAAATATTGAGACATTGTAGCCAATAACAAAATCTTGCAATCTAAAGATCGTAGCCAATAATAAGCACACTATGTAGCTTAATGACATTTGTAAATGCAATCTATGGTAAGAAGAATGACAGTCACTTGAGGTGTGATAGTCAAAAAGAGGCTAAGTAGTGACAAGATAATAAAGCTCAAACCTTGCATAGTAAAGTGGAGATTTTAATAGTGAGTTTCCTTACCCCCTTATTGAACTTAAGGGTTTTTCAAATTCTATTGACAGTGTTAAACATGGAAAATGCAATCAAGGAATGACTGTCCAAATAAAGTAACAATGGTAATCACAAGTTCAATGTTTCTTCTTAGCCATTGTATAATGGAGGTAGTGGATTGCATGTTTGAGCAGTGTTTTGAGACTCATCAAAGATGGGAGAATAGTGAATAATACCTTGTGGACTGTGAAGTAGTGACAATAAGTTTGAAGAATCTTAAGACCCACAATACCATGAAACAATGAGTTCCCTATAGTAAGTAAGTAGGCAATCTATAGGGCATAGTTTGATTTTATAAAAGGATGTTCATGAAAGGAATCTTCAAGTGACAGTGAGTGAGTTGTTTGAGATTGTAGCATAGGGTGCAATATCCAGTCTTAAAGGAAATTAGCAAAGCAATAAATGTGCAAGAAAATCAAACCCTACACAACAAACAATTCACTATGTTATCTTGCATAATGCCTTGAGTTTGAAGACAAAAATCTCATTGTATCTTGATGAAAGTAGTGACCTTAATGGTCAATCACTGGAAACCATGATTTTAAAACATGATTTTGTGCTTATGGAGGCAACATTTTAAGCAAGGTAATGAGTGGTGGTTTGGAACAATGGTAGGTATGAAGGAGTTTCTTTATATGCATACTATGCAGTCTAGCTTAAGACAACATTCTTAGAAGAGATTGAAGGTGGATTATGGAACTCAAGGGTTACCATGATAAAGATTCAAGCAAAGAGTGAGATCTATTTAAAAGCCACTGTCATGAAGATATTAAAGATGTCACATGCAAAACCATAGCAGTTGGAGTAATGAATACAATGCCAAAGAGGACAGTGAGCTGGGGCAGATTTAGGATATCTCCACATTATCTAATCAGAGGCAACTACATCATTTTTTTTTTAAATTAGTAGAAATCATTATAAACCCTATATAGGATACATTTTAAACCCTATATAGGATACATTAGAACCATCTACTATATACTTAGTATGGTACACCCACCTACACCAAACCATCTTTATCCCTAGTGAAAGAGATCAAACCTAATGTATAATTCTTCATCAATGAAGAATGCACATCATCCACAACCTGATCTTACTTTGGAACACTTGAAGCCCCTAAAAACCTTCATGGCATGGCTCACAAAATAAGTACCAAAAGACTAAGAACAAGTGTGATGAGAAGCCATAGGATTACCAATTAAAAATCCAATTTCTTGAATAGAAGTGCAAGCCCACTTAGGAAAAACATGAGTGAGAGGAGGCAGTAGTGGTGGAGTAAGAGGTGGTGGGATAGAACAATCAAAACCATCATCTAAAGTATCCTCTACTGCATATGTATCCTCATGAAATAAGGAATGTGAAGTAGGTAGTGAGGAAGAAGAAGCAAATGTAGAATATAAAGGTGGGAAGGACTCATCAAACTAGACATCTTTGTGAAAGTAAACATCTCTTATGGTACGATCAAACAACCAATGAACCAAAAAATATGAATGGTTGAATAAAATTAGCATAATTGATCACCTCAACCCAAAAGTATGGAGCTATAGAATGTGCCTGAAGTATACAATTGGTCATCTCCCTAATGATATGTCTTTCATTTGGAAACATCATTCTTCTTAGGAGTATAAGGAATTAAATTTTTTTGATGTATACCATGCTCAATGCAATAATCTTTAAATGATTGGTTCACATATTTCTCCCCATTATTCATACAAATATGTCAAATAGAAGAACCTAATTGCTTCTCTACAAATACATTGGATATCCTAAAATTAGTGAATACATAACTCTTGTACTTGACAAAGTTCATCCATCTACATTGGGAGTAATCACTAATGAATGTGAGCATGTACTTGGCTCATAAAAATGGAGTGCAAAATGACATAAGGTTACTATGCACCAACTCTAGTAAGATAGAAGCATGTGAGCCTTGCCCTTGGGAAATGGATATTGATGTTTTTTTCAAGAACATAGCCTCAACAAACACCCTCTATGCCTAAAACCTTGAGAAGACAAAATGATATCGTCTATTAACTAAATTATTATAGGTATCTATAGTTGACATGACTAAAACATTCATGTCAAATTCTACTAATGAAATTTGCATGGGCAATGTGTGATGAACCAATGGATGAATCAAAAGGATGAAACATATTTAATATATACTCATCATTAACTCTCCCTGAAGCAATAACTATCTTTAGATGATTGAGATTATGAATGACAACATCATCAGGTGTAAACTAAACTATCTTACCCACTAGTGTGATAAATATGGAAAAAAAAATAGTTTAGTAAAAATATCAAATAGGGAGAATATCCTCAATGTGACCATTGGTCATTTGAACAATCCCTAAATCTAAAGCTAAAATTTATGAAGAGTTACCCACTATAATATGAATGATGCAAGGATCTAGTCAATGATCAAATTTTGAGATGAAGATAAAGCATGTGTTGTGTTATCCTCAAATTCAACTGCGCTCAATTCATGGGATAACCCATACAAAACTTGTTTGTTTCGTAACTCAAAAAATCTAAGCATGCAAAACAAGGAAAATTGCATCGGTCCTCATGCGTGGTCCCCTAGCCTTGGAAAGTCATTTCAAGCATTATCCTTTGTTAGTTCGTTGAAATTCGCCTTTTGGTGCAAGTTGTGAAAATTCAATTTTTGGGAGTTAGAATTTTTTTAGCTTTTGCAGGAGCGCTAAATTTCAGTGCCCCTGCAAGTCAAAATGAAAAAAATAAAAATATATAAAGGTTGTTGAATTTAAGCAACCTTGAAAATTATTGAAAAAGTTTCAAATTGCATAAGCGCTAAAATTTTCCAACTGTGCAATTGCAGTGTCAGGGTTTTTCTTCTACTGTGCAACTACAATGTCAGGGAATTTTTGAGACTGTGCAACTGCAGTGTCAAGGTTTTTCTCCATCTTTGCATCTCAAACCACTAAGCCACATGTAGTAGCTCAAAAATTTAGTGCCCTTGCACCCAAGTGTCCTTCCCACATACAATAGCTCAGAAATTCAACACCTCTACATCTAAAGTGAAATACCCCATGTAATAGCTCAAAATTTCTCCATCTTTACATCCAACATGCAATATCTCAAATTTTTTGAGTAATTACATCTGAAGTGTAATATCCCATGCAATTTTTCTCCACTTTTGCATCTGAATTGCCAAAACATATGCAATCGCTTAGGATTTTCCCACCAGTGCATGAAACCCTATTTTTTTCTCTAACATTAGAAAATATGAATTTTTTGCAGCTACTCTTACATGCCATTATAATCTTTTTTGTCCAAATTCTTGAGAGATTTTGATTGATTTCTTGTTGTTCCACAAATGTTTGATCCATCACCAAGCAAGAAAGTCATGAAATACAACCATAAAGTTCTTCCCACCAATTTAGTTGTCCAGGAATATACATTCATGGTTTAGAACGAATTTGAAGACAAATCTTTCTCAATAGCTTCAATGGACAAAATGATGGATATTCAGTTGAATCTGGACAATTTGAAAGTTGTTCTTGAAAGGCACTAGAAAGCATGCAACATTATCAAGGGCTCAATCACATGAGTTATTGCCATCTCTAGACATATCATATGTCCTAATGATAAAGAAGTTCAAACAATTGTAAAGAAATATGAAGACTTATTGGAGAAGGATGGTGGAGAAAGTTGAACGTGCCTTGATTCTCACTTTATTTATTTTTCAGTATATTTCCCTACTTTTTGTAGTTAGTTCAAGACAATTACATGTATTTTTTAGAATTGTAAATACATGTAAAAACAAAGAAGTCCTCTAATAATTTTGGACTCCAATGTTGAATAAGTCAAAGTAGTTATTTCTTTCCTAGATTAGCTCTTTTTCTCTCCTCTATAAATATGAGAGAGCTCATTTATAATTAGTACCTTTAATCTTATGCAACGAAGTGCTGCCCGAATTGTGACTCAACTTTGAAACTTTGTGTTCGAATTGCAAGATCAAATTTAGTTAATAAAATTAGGAGGAAAATTTTGATTTCAACCTTTTTTTTGAATCAAGTTTGTATGAGTGAGAATTTTCTTATGTTGTTCTTGCTGATTTCTCTTATTGTTAATTGGATAAGTGGTGGTTCATTCTTATGATTGGAAGGATGTTCAAGATAGTTTATATAAACTTTGAGTTATATTGATTACTTGAAATTGTGTGATGTAAGTTTTTCTTGGTGAAATATTATCAAGAATTTATGCTTGGATTTATTCACTTTGTGTTCAAATCTATTGGTGAAGTGGGTTGATAGACTTTGTACTACAACGTGCATCATTTGTTACTACAAAATCATCATAAAAGGAATCAAGAAGATTTTGGGATTTTTTGTGTCTTCCGGTTACTTGTAATATAGTTATACTGGTACTCTTTGATTACTATTATGTTTAATCAAGAATATTGGTGATTACTACTTAGGTATATATTTAGAAGTGTAGAGAATTGCAAAATATTATCACGAAACAATGTAAACATATTTTCTTAAAGAAGAGAAAATTGAAAATGTAACACACCCCACATGGTTAAAGCTAGTGTAAATACTTTTAGTCTAGCATAGTTTACTTTTGTTCCAATAAGAAATAAGAAAGGGGACTCCCCTTTCAGAGAGGAGAGAACATTCTCATCATAGTTGTGGCTGAAATTCCTATTTTGTAATTTGTAAAGGAATTGCAAAATATTCACCCAACATGTTGAAATTTCATGACCCTTGCATATGCCAATGGAAGAAGACTTAGAGGGTGCAATGGTGTGTTGTTACATGGCCTCCTCTAATGCATATAGTCTCTTCTAACATTTGATAACTTGATTTCCATCCCTACAAAAAAACTACAAGGGTCTCCTCATTTCTTCTTTGCCTTGGAGGATGACTCACCATGCTTAGAAGAGCTATAATTTTTAGGGGTGGATTTATATTTCTAATTTAACTTATTCTAAAGCTTGTAGTAATTATCACTACCTATTGTAGATTATATCTTTGGTTTCTATGTCTTCTTACATTTTCTCGATGGTGACTAGGCAACCAATGCATGAGTCTTGGAACTAGAAAGTGACTCTAATTGTGTCAACTTAGCCCATTCCCATGTCAAGTAATCACAAAAGACCTCAAATTAAGTAAATGTTAAGGTTGTTGCAAGTATGAAGGTGTTGTCATTGATGTCAATCGGTTGCTATTGTCATCGATGTCAAGGAAGTTGGTTATTGGTTGTATATGTTGAGGATATTGAGAAAATTGTAATAAATAAGGTTTGCAGGTTGTGCATGCATAGTTGTGATGTTGAAGAAGTGCTATGAGTACATGGATTTATCCTTATGTTGCTATGTCTGGAGATTGTTGGAAATATATGCCTCAATCATCACAGGCTGTAACCTCTACTGGAGCAAAGTCGGTATGACATCTATCATGTCTGGCCGACTAGCAACTTTGATACATTGTGATTTGTACAGGTCGCTGTGACCTAGCTTCTGTCTCACCGAACGTTCCTATCGCTGTGACATTTTGTGTTCGCTGTGATCTCTTACCGCCCATGGAGACCTCTGGCCAACAGGCCATTCAATCGGGCGTTGAGGAGAGTCTTGGTTGTTGGCTATGAGCTCTCAACGAGATGATTGTCTCGCTGACAGTGTTTAGCTTGAAGTCTTCGAGGAAAGTCTTGGAGTTCGATATGAATTATATCGATAAGGAATGTCTCACCAACAGTATTCACTTGGAGCAGCACAAAGGGTCTCAGTGTGAGGTCTTAGTGATGGGAAAAGGTCTTGCCGATAGTAGTATGGTTTCAGAGTAACATATGAAAGCTCGGTGAAACCTTTTGGCGAAAGATATGTCTTGGCGACGTTCGGTGCTCGGTGAAACATAAGGCTCTTAGAATAGGGTCTCAGCGAAGGACGATAGTCTTGGCGACTGTTGATGGCTTCGGTGTAACTTAATGTAACTTGATGAAACCTCTTGGCAAGCGGTAAGTCTTGCCAATAGGAATGTTGAGATCGTTGTGACTTTGAATATCGGTATGTGGTCTCATCGAAGAGCGATAGTCTTGCCGAATGGAAAAATCACATCTATGTGACTTGTGGAGCTTCGGTATGACGTCTCAGCGAAAGCGATGTCTTGGCGACATGGTGAAAGTTGAGCGATAGCTCTCTAGACTCGATGTAACATCTTGGCGATAGGATGGAGTCTTGGCGATATTGAGTGTTTACTGTGTTGGAATCAGGGGAGACAGAGACAAAGTCAGAAAACAATAAGGATGTAGATTTAATTCCTCCTATACCAGAGAAAGAGGAATTGAGAATTCAAAATTTACCTGAAACTGAGGAGAGCTCAAGTAGTTCTAATAGTTCTGAAGAAGAAGAAGAAGAACCTCAGCCTCAGCCTCAGCAAGTGAGGAGGTCAAATCGTGAAAGAAAGCAACCTGATAGGTATGGGTTCTCTTTGATTGATTCTACTTGTGCCTATGCTTTGATTTCTAGCACTGATGAGCCTAGGACTGTAAAAGAGGCATTTAAAATGTCTGATTCAGACTCTTGGTTGGAAGCCATGAATGAAGAGATGGCATCATTAGAAAAGAATGAAACTTGGAGTTTGGTGCCCTTGCCTAAAGGCAGAAAAGTTGTTGGCTGCAAATGGGTATTTAAAAAGAAGATTGGTCCGATGGCAGTGTGGAAAAGTACAAGGCAAGATTGGTTGCAAAGGGTTATTCCCAAGTAGAGGGAATTGATTATGGGGAAATATTTTCTCCTGTAGCTAAAGTGACATCTATCAGATTTCTTTTGTCACTTGAAAGCAGTATGACTTAGAGGTCGAATAGATGGATGTGAAGACAACATTTCTTCATGGTGATCTTGAAGAAGAAATCATATGTCCCATGAGCACTTTGTTGAAAAGGTAAAGAAAATTGGTTTGCAAATTAAAAAGTCTCTGTATGGGTTAAAGCACCTAGAATGTGGTACCGAAATTTGATACTTTTGTATTGTCTTTGGGATTTGTGAGATCAAAATCTGATCATTGTGTTTATTACAAAGTGAAAGTGATCAAGTGCTTATTATTGCTCTCTATGTTGATGATATGTTGTTCATAGGCAATAGTAAGCTAATGATTTCTGATCTTAAGTCTCAGTTGTCTGCTAAGTTCGAAATGAAAGATCTTGGTGCACAAGGTATATTCTAGGGATGGAGATAACTAGGGATAGGGATAGTAGAAAACTTTGTCTCAGGAGTAAGTATATCAAGACTATTCTAGAGAGATTTTGCATGAATGATTGCAAGCAGTTAGTTGTTCTTTCTGAGGGAACAAAGCTATCTATTGAAGATTGTCCAAAATCTCCTACTAAGATGGAGGACATGACCAGTGTACCCTATGCTAGTGCAGTTGGAGTCTTATGTATGCAATGGTCTGTACAAGGCCAAACATTGCCCAAGCAGTGGGAGTTCTTAGTCGATTTATGGAAAATCCTGGAAGAATACATTGGGATGTTGTGAAGAGAGTGTTTAGATATTTGAAGGGACTTTAATATGCTTTGTGTTACCATAGGAACTTGGTTGAATCACGAAGGACTCTCAGCATTCAAGGTTATGTATATTTTGATTGGCAGGGGACATTGTGATAGGAGGTCCACCAGTGGATACATTTTCATGTGTGGTGTCTTTGAGTTGGATGAGTAAGGCAGGCTATAGTCGCTTTGTATAAAGGCTGAATACATGGCAGCTACTCATGCTTGTAAAGAAGTTTGGTTAAAATGTTTGTGTTCTAACATTGGTTTTGATGTAGGGAAAATAACTATTTTTGTGTGACAGTCAGAGTGCAAGGCAAAGAATTCTACTTTCCATGCCAGGACGAAACATATAGATGTACAGTACCACTTTGTACGATATATGGTGGAGGATGGAAAGGTCAGTTTGGAAAAGGTTGATATTCTGGAGAATGTTGCAGATGCATTGACGAAGCCAGTGAGCACAAACAAGTACAAGTGGTGTGCCAGTTCGATGGGCCTTAGTGCCCATGATTTTCAGTAAGTTTTATTGTGCTCTGGAGGTGCCTGTGTAATCTTCGTCAAGTGGGAGATTTTTGGAAATATATGCCTCAATCATCACAGGCTGTAACCTCTACTGGAGCAAAGTCAGTATGACATCTATCATGTCTAGCTGACTAGCAACTTTGATACATTGTGATTTGTACAGGTCGCTGTGACATTTTGTGTTCACTGTGATCTCTTATTGCCCGTGGAGACCTCTGGCCGACAGGCCATTCAATTGGGCGTCGGGGAGAGTCTTGGTTGTTCGCTATGAGCTCTCAGCGAGATGATTGTCTCACCGACAGTGTTTAGCTTGAAGTCTTCAGGGAAAGTCTTGGAGTTTGGTATGACTTATATCGATAAGGAATGTCTCACCGACGGTATTCACTCGGAGCAGCACAAAGGGTCTCGGTGTGAGGTCTTAGCAATGGGAAAAGGTCTTGCCGATAGTAGTATGGTTTTAGAGTAACGTATGAAAGCTCGGTGAAACCTTTTGGTGAAAGATATGTCTTGCCAACCGTTCGGTGCTCGGTGAAACATAAGGCTCTCGGAATAGGGTCTCAGCGAAGGACGATAGTCTTGGCGACTGTTGATGGCTTCGGTGTAACTTAATGTAACTCGATGAAACCTCTTGGCGAGCGGTAAGTCTTGCCGATAGGAATGTTGAGATCGTTGTGACTTTGAATATCGGTATGTGGTCTCACCAAAGAGCGATAGTCTTTCCGAATGGAAAACTCACGTCTATGTGACTTGTGGAGCTTTGGTATGACGTCTCAGTGAAAGTGATATGTCTTGGCGACATGGCGAAAGCTGAGCGATAGCTCTCTGGACTTAATGTAACATCTTGGCGATAGGATGGAGTCTTGGCGATATTGAGTGTTTACTGTGTTGACATCGAGGAGACACATTCAATGTCTCACCGATATGACAACACAACTTGAAGCCGTTTTGAACGAGTAAGACTATCCTATGTGGCATCTCGTGGACCAATAGGAGAAGCCGAATCTGAATAGTTGGAAGATAGTTCGTTATGACGGTTCTATGAGGAAGCTCGACAGACAGGGGCGGCATGAATATAGTTTGCAATTGCAGATGCTCGGGAGTTCGATGGTTGGTTCAATCAACAAGTGTGTGAACAGTTCGAATTATATAAGAGTGAATTCTATTCTGTGTAGACTGTAACGTGACGGTTCCTGTACAAGATTGATCATAGTGAAAGCTGTTGTAGTATGACATCAAAAAGATAAGTCTGACATTTGTATGTAATCTCCATTACTGTAATACAAAGTGATTTCTATTGGTGTGGTGGGTTTTTCTCCCGTAAGGGTTTTCCCACGTATATCTAGTGTTCATCTGTGTTTGTCTAATTCTCTGTTTCTGATATTTATTTCAAAGTGCATCTTAATTAAACTGTAATTGAAAAAAATAAATGTGTATCTGCATTCTTCCTTGAGGTATTGACGTTAGGAGAGTTGTTTCCGCATCTAGCTTTCCTTATAGAGATGTGTTAGAGTGAAGTATGTGCTATAATGATGTCTTTGGTACTTGGTTTCCAAGTGCTTTTGAGAAAAATTGATAAATAAATAAAACAGTGTTATGTACATATTCAATGTATGCTTCGGGATGTGCTCCGCGTTTCTTTTGGGTTGCTTATATGCTTGTGTAGATCTGAGGTATTTTTCATGATTTTTGGTAGTTGATATATTTAGAATTTGGGCTTCTGGATCATCGTACAGTGTGATATATTTTCACCAATATGTGAACTGTGCATTTCAATGTGTTTGGCTATGGTTTGGGAGAAATGTATTTGCTCCACATTTCTCCACATTTTGGTTTCAGGACTTGCAGTTTTGAGAATAAATTGATAAAATTGCTCTCTTGCTTGGTTCAATAGGATTTGAGATGTGGTGTTGTTGTTGATGAGTTTATGAGCTACAATGTATTATAGTGGTAGATAGGGTTATTCAAATGTACAAAATGATCATTATTTTCAAGTGAAGTTTGTTGCGAATCTTCTGGATGAATTTTCAAGTGTTTATTACTTACTCCAAATTGTGTTCAAGTAAAGTTTGTTGTCCAAAAATATTGGACTAAGTTAAGGATGCACATGCTTAATTGTTTTATGTGTTTTGCATGGGTGTTGGCCAACCTTGTGTTAAACACTACTTGTGAAGTTCATGGAAGCATGTTGAGGGGTGTTGGGACTCATTTAGGTCCTCATTAAGAATTTTTTGGGGCCGCCCTCATTCTCTTCCATCATGGGAATGCTTTGGCGCTGACCTAATTTGAATTTGTAAATACAAATTTTATATGGTTGACCTTGGAAGGTTTTCAAGGTTGAAGATGGTATAAGTATGAGTTGAGATGCTTGTGAAAGATAAGATAGATGTGAGATAATGAAGTGTGGTGTGAGTTTGATCAGATCAATGCAAATTTCAAAGTGTTGAGTTCCTCAAGGTAGTGAGCTGAAGGTGTACTCTATCTTTCGAGCATGTCTACAAATGTGTGAGAAAATTGTGGTGGAATCTCTGTTGCATTGAGATAGTTTTATGTCTGTAACAATTCTCTTCTACCTTCTTTGTAATTTTGTGGTAGTGAGCCCTCTTTGGATAGTGTGTCCTGTCTTGGCAATGAGCCTTTGTATTCAGTTTTGGAATTATTTATATTGTGACCTAATCCTCACCGTGGTTTTTCTCTCATTGGGTTTTCCACATAAGTCTAGTGTTCTTGTGTGTATGGTTTTGCTACTTCTAGTTTCTGTTTCTGCTCTTAATGATTAATCACACTTGCAGTACAAAGGTTATATGAATTCGTGTATATCTAACTTCTATTGGGGGTTTTGATTATTAAAATTGCTACAACTAATTCACCCCCCCTCTCAGTTGTCTTGTTCAACAATTGGTATCAGAGCAAGGTTCCTTAGAGAAGAGTTTAATCGCTTAAGGAAGGTCTAGGATGGCAAACAAAATCACTATTGAGTGTCCTAGGTTTGATGAAATTGACTATGCTTTCTAGAAAACAAAGATGGAAGGATATCTATCATACTATGGATATGAGATCAAAAAGTCTATTCAGAACTAGTATGTTGCTCCTGGAAATGATCCAAGTACTGCTGATGAGATCAAAGCCTATGAATCGACAATAAGGAAAGGTTTATTACTGTAAATAGTCTTTCACATTCTGAATTAGTTAAAGTTATGAATCTGAAGACTGCTAAAGAGGTCTAGGATAAGTTGGAAAAGATGTATGAAGGAGATGAAAAGGTTAAACAAGCAAAGTTGTAGAACTTGGATGCACAATTTGAGATCCTACGAATGGGTGAAGATGAGAAAATAAAATCCTACATGCAAATAGTAGATGAGCTGGTAGGTGGAATGAGAGGACTTGGTGCACAAATAGATGAATCTAGGATTGTGAAGAAGGTACTCAAAACTCTCCCTGTTATATAGTGAAAAGGTATTTGCTATAGAGGAAATTGTAAATTATAACACTCATACTAAAGATTAGTTGATTGGTACTCTAACTTCTTTTGAAATGAGAAAGCTTGGGTTGAAAAATGGAACAAAGACAAAAACTACATTCAAGGCTGCAAAGGTGGAAGATCCGGATGAAGAAAATCTTGATGAAGTGGAAGAAAATTTTGTAAGAAGAATGAAAAAGGGCTTTGGTAAGTATCAAGGTAAATTACCATTCAAATGTTTTAGCTGTGGAGGAATAGGTCATTATGCTTCAAGATATCCAAAAAGAGCTGAAAGAAACAAACATAGAGAAACTAAAGAAAATAAATGAAAGATGATCAAAAGAGCATATTATGTCATTGAAGATGCTAGTATTTCTGATGATGAGTCTAATTAAGGAGATTTTGATGATAATGAATGCTTGTTCATGGATTTAAAAAATGAATCTACTCTTGAAAGATGTGTGAAGGAAAGTGCTCTGAAGAAATTTGAAGGTACTGTGGTCTCTACTCTTCATGCTAAAGAGGAAAAGAACTACTGGGTCGTTGATAGTGGCTACTCAAATCACATGACCAGTGACAAAAGTAAGTTTGTTAGACTTGATAAATATGATGGAGGCTTAGTTAAGTTTGGAGATTATTCTGGTGCTAAGATTTGTGGGATAGGTTCAATCAGTTTTGATGGAAAGCATAATACTGATGGTGTCTACTATGTTAAGGGTTTGAGACATAATCTCTTGAGTGTTGGACATATGTGTAAAAAGGGATATAATCTTGTGTTCAAGGATGAAAAATGTGAAATCAGAAAAAGGGTTCAGAATTGTGATTGCTGTTGGAAAGAAGACTAAAGGAAACATCTATCAACTTAAAGGTGTTGATGGATATTTCTTTATGTCTTAGATTAATGACAGTTGGCTATGGCACTAGAGGATGTGTCATATGAATTTTGACAACATGGTGAGAATTAGTGCAGTACAAGCTGCAAGAGATTTACCAAGAATTACAAAGCCTATTAATGCAATCTGCAAGTACTGTCAGTTTGGAAATAAAGCTAGAAACAACTTTAGGGGGTGATCCCATAATAGTGGTTTACAATTTTTGGGACATTCTGATGTTTGTTGAAATCACATATTTTTAGAAAATATAATGATTTAAGCCTTGAAAAGTTCTATTTAAAGGATTCCAATTAAAGAGAGTTTGATCAAACCACCTTAAATCAAACCCCCTTGGATAGAACCCCGCTAGTTTTAAATCATACCTATAACGGAGTCTCCTTTACACCTATCAAAATGCTGATAAAAAACTAGCTTTAATTTACCTTTTGGGGGATCAAATGAATTCATTTAAAATTTATTTTTTGTAAGTATATAGTCCTTATTATAAGCTTCCCAAAAAGTATAATTTTTAATATATTTAATTTGATTACTATATTTATTTTTTATTTCTTGTGAATGTAGGTTTTCAGCAAAAATCAAGCTCTCTATTTTGCACATGTGGAAAAATAGCAGATTATCATTTTTTTTTGAAAAATATCAGTGCACTAGATATTGATGTCCTTGGTCCAACAAAAAAAAAAGAGTTTCGATACATACAAGAAAAGTTATGTTTTAGCCAATAAATCATATCTAAATTATAACTAGTTTGAATTTGAAAATTAAGAAAAAAATATTCAATGAAATTCTATGAAACCAATTCCATGCACTAGATATCGTAGTTACGAATCTAAATTCAAAAAAATTAGAATTTTATCCTTCATTGAAAAAAATTTATGTGTTAGCCAGTAACATCACTCTTTAAAAATGGTGTTTACTGTTAAAAACTAGTTTTCAAAGGAGATGGAAAAAGAAGTGCAATCTGATTCCAAATTTTTTGAAAAAAATATATTTAGAATCTATAGACAAAATGTCACAAATCACTAATTTGCATCATCTTCAAATTCCTCACGGTTTAGCCACTATAGGTTTTCGAAAGTGAATATTTAGTTAAAAAAATTCAGTTCAATGTCCAGTTTGGCCAAAAATTGTAAACCAGTATTGTGGGATCACCCTAGGTCAAAGGAAAAATCTACTACTAGACTACTAGAATTGATTCATACAGATCTTTGTGGTCCTACAAGGGTGAGAAGTCTACAAGGTGACAGGTATTTTATGCTTTTGATTGACGATTACTCTCGAATGACATGGGTTACTTTTCTTAGAGAGAAATCTGATGTATTAGACAAATTCAAGGCATTTAAGGCAATGGTTGAGAATGAAATAAATTTTAAAATAAAATGTTTGAGGTCTGACAGAGGTGGTGAATTCACCTCCAATGAGTTTAACATATTTTGTGAAGCCCATGAAATAAGAAGACAATTGTTTGCCCCTAGAACTCCTCAATAGAATGGAGTAGCTGAAAGAAAGAACAAGACAATTCAAGAAGCTGCTAGATAAATGATAACAGAGGTAGGTCTACCAAAATTTTACTAGAGAGAAGCAATTCACACTGTTGTTTATGTGTTCAACCAAGTTCAAGCAAATTTTAACAGCACTAAGACTCGCTATGAGCTATTGTGTGGAAGAATTCATAGTGTCAAGTATTTCAAGGTATTTGGAAGCAAATATTATATCAGAAGAGATGAAGAAAATCTAGGAAAGTTTGATGCTAGATGTAATGAGGGTATTTTCCTTGGATACTCTACTAGAAGAAAATCTTACAAATGTTACAATAAAAGGCTGAGAAAGGTTGTAGAAAGCACAAATGTCAAGGTTGATGAAGCATTGAAGAACTCAATTGAAGTTGATGGATATGTGTTAGATGAACTTGATTGTAGAGAAGTAGAAGAAGTTGAAGAACAAGAAGTGCAAAATGAAGAAGAAGAAGCTCCGGAAAGGGTTCCTAAAACCCCTAAGTATGTGCAAAAGAATCATTTAGAAGACCAGATCATTGGAGACAAAAGGAAAGGTGTATCGACAAGAAGCAAAGTTGCTGAAGTTGAAGTAAATTATTGCCTGCTTTTTGAAGTTGAGCCTAATATAGTGAGTGAGGCATGTAAAGATGAACATTGGATGAAAGCAATGGAAGAGGAACTTATGCAAATTAAAAAAAATCATACTTGGGAATTGGTTCCTAGACCAACAAACAAGAACATAATTGGAAGTAAGTGGGTTTTCAGAAACAAACTGAATGAGAATGGAGAAGTGGTAAAAAAAAAGGCAAGGCTTGTGTGTAAAGGCTACTCAAAGTGGAAGGTATATATTTCCAAGCGACATTTGCTCCGGTGGCTAGAATGGAAGCTATTGGAATGTTTTTGGAATTTGTTGCTCATAAGGACTTTAAAGTTTACCCGATGGATGTGAAGTATGCATTTCTGAATGGTGAGTTAGAAGAAGAAGTTTACATGGAACAATTGAAGGGATTCCAATTGTTAGATCAACCGGATATGGTTTGTAGATTCAAAAAGGATTTATATGGTTTGAAGCAAGCTCCTAGAGCTTGGTATGCAAAATTGGACAAATATTTGATTCGCCAAGGTTTTAGCAAGGGCACTGTAGATAGTAATTTATATTTCAAAATTAAAGATGACAAGAGGGCGAGTGCAAAAAGATGGGGGACCAAATTGTGGCCAAATTTTAAAAAAAGTTATGATAGCTCATAACGCGAGTGTGTTATAACACACTCGCGTTATGGATTGGTGTGTGGAGCCTAAGGCTCAGCCACACCAAGCCTATTCTGCACTCACGTTATAACACGAGTGCAAAATAACGTGCTCGCATTATGAGCAATTAAAACCAAAAAAAAAGGAAATCGAGCTCATTTGCTTTGTGACTTTTTTTTTCTGCCCGCAGCCAAAAGCCCTTCTATTGCGCGCTAGCATTTGGGGGGGAGTGAATCTTGCAAGTTTTTCATCAAATTGTTGCTATTTCGTCACTAGGATGTTGCCACGTCGACGAGGAGGTCGAAGAGGTAAGGATTGTTTGTTTTTTGTTGTGAATTTGTTAGTTTTAGGTTGTTTTTGATATTTATTTGTTGAATTTGTAGGAGATGATAATGAACCTGCAAACCCTCTTCAAAACCCTCCTAAAAATCCTCAACAAGTAGAGCAACAACAATAGGAACAAAATCCTCAAGTTCAATAACCACAACAACAATCTCCTCCACCAATCCCTTAACATCCTTCTGACACTTAGCAAAATTTAATGAGTGAAATTAAAAACTATAAAAAAAAATTTGAGTTAATCACGAGGTTGAATGATCCAAATGGTTCAACCATGGAAAGAAAAACACTTGCAAATTCACTTAAATAAATTTTAAAACATGTAGATGCAATCAACAAACAATTAAGTGGTTGGCAAGATAGGAGGCAGGCGGTTAGGAATTTTTACCAGGATAAATTATCATATAAAGATGTAAAAGATCTAAAAATTACAAAATTAGATTTGTGCACATTATTCACCGCCCCACGCACAAATCAAAATATTAGCCTCAATGCGAAGAGGTTTCCTATCCATTGGTGCCACCACCAATAGATTAGGAACCTTTTTTGGGATAGGTGGTACATGGTTTTTGATTACCCACCATGCAACAATTGCAAAGTCCCACAATATTTTATGGGGAAACTATACTGTGAGTTCATCCTGAACAAAATCCCAAATTATTTTGATATGAGGGACTTCCAGGGGAGAGGTGGGGGGTTGGCTCAAGATAGACACGATGCACAACATGATCCTAGGTGGAAAGTGAGACAACCTCTTGCTAGGTCACCTCATGAGCACATTGTTATCCCGTCCATTGCGAGGATAGTGCTAAGGTAGACACTTTGCAGGCCATCAACTCTTTGACCTAGAGTGTCATCTAGCATGCCAGCCCTATACTACAATGCCATCTAGGGGAGTCTTCTAGTGGTGGGCTTCGACCCCATTTGTGTTAGGCTTGCAGGGTGACTTGTTCATATGACCCCACCGACACTCAAGAGGTTGCTATGCAAGATACGTCTGTAGCTATGGAGATGGCGAGGGTAGTTGACATTTTGAATGAGGCTTATGGCATTGATGCTCAGGTAAATGTTAACATGTTCATTGAATTTAATTTATTAAATTTCAATTTTGAAATGCAAGATTAACTAATTTAGTTTTATGATTTTAATAAAATTTTAGGGTCACAATGTTGATACTAGATACACTAGCCCTACACCTGCTTATTACTCCACTGCATCTACCGTTGAGGTATGTAACTAGTAAAAAATTATAAATTTATTACATGTTAATAGCATTGTTATATGAATGGTATTCTAATATTTGATTTTGGATGTTGAATAGGCTAATAGTGGAGGTTTCGTGGGAACACTTCCCAGTGCTAGTGGATTTAGAAAAACCTACACACAGGTAATAGAATAAAGAGTTTAAGTAATGAATTGTACTTAATAGATTCATGTAGTTTTTATTCATATCATTGATTACATTGCATTGCACATATTTCAAACTCAATGCATTACTTCACATTCCATAACTACTAACTAGATTTGATAGATGACAAAATTTCAACTATAATATAGTTGTTTAGAAAGTCAACATAAGCAGTGATGAAATTACTTCACATAGAATAAGTAATAAGTAGGAGCAACTTCCAATTGCATTTTCTTGTCATGGCATTCCATGAGACCACTTTTTACTGAAGCATCTTTTCAAACAGTTCATTGCCTTATATATGAAATGGATGCTTGGAAGAAATATATGAAAGAATAATAGTAAGCAATAGCATAGACAAGGAAATGAGTTGTTTGAAAAAATGCCTCAAATAAATGTGGTTTCACGGTGATGTCCATCACCATGAGACCCAATTTCTTTGAGGCATTTTTTCAAACAACTCACCGCCTTTTCTATGCTACCACATTTTCCATACATGTCTACCAAAGCATTTTATCAAACAATTCATTTCCTTGATGCTATGGCTAAAAGCCTAAAAAAGGTGCTTTCCAACAAACTATGGATGGTTGGAAAAAATCTATCAAAGCATAATAGTAAGCAATAGCATATACAAGGCAGTGAGTAGTTTGAAAAAATGCCTTGAAGACATGCAGTCTCATGGTGATGGAATGCCATTCCATCACCATGAGATTGCATTTCTTCGACGAATTTTTTCAAACAACTCACCACCTTTTCTATGCTACCACATTTTCCATACATGTGTACCAAATAATTTTATCAAACTACTCACTTCCTTGATGCTATGGCTAAAAGCCTAAAACAGGTGTTTTTCAACAAACTATGGATGCTTGGAAAAAATCTATCAAAGCATAATAGTAAGTAATATCATAGTCAATGCAGTGAGTAGTATGAAAAAATGCCTTGAAGAAATGTGGTCTCATGGTGATGGAATGCCATTCCATCACCATGAGACCACATTTCTCTGAGGAATTTTTCCAAACAACTCACTTCCTGAAGAATAGAATCCAACCATTTAGCCAAAATTCTCCTCCAAATTCTTTTCAAGGTCCTCATCCTCATCCTCAATTTACCAATCCATGGAACCTTCCACCTTTTATTCCACTTTCTCATGTCCCCACCCCTCCCTCTTCATTTCATGATCGCACTCCATCTCATAACCAAGACCACACTATACCATCAACCCCATCCCAACATAATACCATAGAGAAGGCAATGAACTGTTTGAAAAAATGCCTCAAAGAAATACGGTCTTATGGTGATGGAATGCCATGACACATTTGTTTGTAATGGAATTCCATCACCATGAGACCCCATTTCTTTGAGGCATTTTTTCAAATAGTTCACTGCCTTCTCTATGCTACCATAGTTATCATACATGTCTACGAAAGCATTTTATAAAATAGTTCACCACCTTGCTGCTATGGGTAAAATCCTAAAAATAGGTGCTTTCGAACAAGCTATGGATAGGGAAAATAGTAAGCATGATAGTCAGAAGTATATCGTTTAATAAGTACTCAAAATTTTGTTCATTATCTCATACATTATAAGCCATGACATGGATTGCTATTGTAGTTTCCGTGATTGAATAATTTGTTATTTTATTTTTAGTTGTTGGAAGCAGATACACCTCTGAAGGTTCATAGGGCAATGGAGCTCGGTGTTTCATCTGCCATAGACTCCTCGATGGCTCTCACAGAGGAGATATGAGGCAAATTACTAAATTTTAATTTACATTCGTTGTTATAACTATTAGTTAGTGAAAAATCAAACCATTACTGATTCGTAGTTTAGTTTCTCTTTGGATGGTTTCTACAGGGCTTCAACACGCCACAACATGGGTAAGTGGATATTTCCCTCGAGGAGAGATATTGTCTACTAGCGCTAAGTGATTATTTTGTTAAATATATCATTTTTTATAATGTAATTTCTATATATTAATGTCTTTACTTCTTATTGTAACAAATAAAGCTTTACCAGGAGCTAAACCCTAGGAGGAGCACTAGGAGCACTCCTCGACCTCATAATAAATGAGTGACAGACCTATCACCATCCGTCTGACAAGCAAAGGGAAAGAATTTATTTTGAGAGAATGTAAAGCAATGACTTTTGATTCTAGAGCCCTTTGTTGTATGCCTATATGACATTTTTGTACATATTTTTTATTGGATATATTTGACATTATATACCTATATGGAATTCTCGTAAGCCTATATGGCTATTTTGTATATATTTTATACTTATATTGACATATATTGATGTATGCCTACATGGATATTTGGTTAATACAAATCTTTTTTATCGATGGTGTTCATATTTTCATTATAAATCCATGGTTGAATAGATATGAGTTACGTGTATTCAAGTGTATACTTTACAACTTACGTGTATACTTTGTGAGTTACATGTATTCCAATGTATACTTTGTGACTTACGTGTTTTCATTCGAATACCTTGTATTAATGCATATACTTTGTATTAATTTGTGTATACTATGTAATCATGTGTATACTTCAAGGCTTATGTGTTTTTGAGTACTTGTGCTTCCCTTATTCACATGTATGCTTGACTTATTCATGTGTATACTTAGTAATTGGTTAGCCCTAGCATTGATCATTGTTTTCTTTCATGGTTTGTCTTGAATATTTATTGATTGATGCTAAACAACTTCAATATTTCCAGGAATACTAGTAGATTTATAAATTACAAAATTGCGCAAATTGAAAAGAAAAGATTAACTGTAATTAAATGCACTAATTATTAACTTTATAATTGATTAAAAATGAGTATAATATATATCAAGAGATAAGCCTTTTAGAATGACAACTGCCAACTAGAAAATAGGCAAAGCATTCCCAATACTTTGAAAGCAATAATCCACCCAAAATTGCAATGGGAGAAAAGGATTATTTAAGATCCTTGAGCAATGTATTTCTTAATGCTCCCTTGTTCTTACATATCTCAATTCAGTTTAATCCAAAGATTTCCATCAAATGCTTTATCTAAAAGCAAAAAACATATTTTCAATTGGTATTCCATGAGATGTTTCAAAAAAAGATTACAGTTTATTTAATCTTTTGATTGGAACAACTCAATTAAGTAAAGGATACATAATCTTCACAACACTTGCAAAACATAATATTCATAGTAAATGATGAGTAGTTAACTTCTTGACACATTATCATACAAACATTTATCTTGAATAGTATTTAAACATTTTCAGAGCATAATCCTCACAGTACAAATTGAATTGTTATGTTCTTGATCCATCACAATATAAACACGTCAAAAGATGTATATGTCAACTTTTTGCAATATTATTTCTTGTATAGGAAATGGACTTGGGAGAAAGCTTTATAATTTATAATACAAAAAAGAAATGGAATCAAGGGAGAAAACTTTATTTATACACCAAATAATAAATGTACGTGAGAGCATCACTTGTTTCTCTTAGACTCCAATTTTCAAGCATAGAAAATCATTTCAAATGAAAATGACAAAATGCTTCACAACCAAATTTGTTAATTGAGGAAAAATAAAATGTTTCCAAGTTCCACCATTGTAAGCATTTACAATTGGTTGTATATTGTTATAAGGGAAAGGAGGATAATTAAAAAATGTCTTGCGCTTGTTAGACTTGAGGATGATCATATGATTTTTGTGTGAAAAATTTGGACTTCTCAACTGTCATGTGAATGTTTCTCTTTTCAATTGTTTTGCATGCCATCATAAGGGATCGAGCCAGTTGAACGTAGCTCAGAGTGATTCGACGTGTTTGGGTGCGAAAGAGGACCATGCCTAGCATAAACGTACCTATTGGGATGTGTTGGAACAGTTCGTTTGGTCACATGAGTTGCAGAATGAAAGTTTCACCACTTTGCAACTTTACACTGTTTGCATTTGACACTTTTTCCATCAAGTGAAAACTGGACACCATAGGAAAACGACTCTGATATAACAAAAATTGAGAGAGGTTATTGTAGAGGGGCCCAATGCAATCCCATAGGCTCAGATGGATAGTTCGTAACCATCATGGTTTCCGAGTAATAATCCATCAAAGATTGCTGCCCTTTTGCACTTTGGACCCTTAAGGGATTGAGCTAGTTGCACGTAGCTTAGAGAAATTCAATGTGTTTGGGTGCAAAAGAGGACCATTACTAGCGTAAACGTACCCATCTGAACACGTTGGAACAATCCGTTTGGTTACACGATTTGCAAAATGAAAGTTGCACCACTTTGCAACTTTACATTGCTTGCATTTGACACTTTTTCCATCAAGTGAAAACTGGACACCATGGGAAAATGACTTTGAGATAAAAAAAACTGAGAGACATTATTGTAGAGGGGCCCAACACGATCCCATAGGCTCAGACGAAGAATTCATAAGCATTACAATTTTTGAAAAATAACCCGTCAAAGATTGTTGCCCTTTTGCACTTTGGACCCTTAAGGGATCGAGTCGATTGAACGTAGCTCAGAGCGATTCGGTATGTTTGGGTGCGAAAGAGGACCATGCCTAGCGTAAACATACCCATTCAAGTGTGTTGAAACAATCCGTTTGGTCACACGAGTTGCAGAACGAAAGTTGCACCACTTTGCAACTTTACACTGCTTGTATTTGATACTTTTTCCATCAAGTGAAAACTAGACACCACGGGAAAACGAATCTGAGATGACAAAAACCGAGAGAGGTTATTGTAGAGGGGCCCAACACAATCTCGTAGGCTCAGACAAAGAGTTCGTAAGCATCTCGGTTTCCGAGTAATAGCCCGTCAAAGATTGCTGCCATTTTGCACTTTGGACCCTTAAGGGATTGAGCTGGTTGAACGTAGCTCAGAGCGATTCAACATGTTTGGGTGCGAAAGAGGACCATTCCTAGTGTAAAAATACCCATCCAAACACGTTGGAACAATCTGTTTGGTCACATGAGTTGTAGAACGAAAGTTGTACCACTTTGCAACTTTACACTACTTGCATTTGACACTTTTTCCATCAAGTGAAAACTGGACACCACAGGAAAACGACTCCGAGATAACAAAAATTGAGAGAATTTATTGTAGAGGGGACCAACGCGATCCCATAGGATCAGATGGAGAGTTCATAAGCATCACAGTTTCTGAGTAATATCTCGTCAAAGATTGTTGCCCTTTTGCACTTTGGACCCTCAAGGGATCGAGCAAGTTGAACATAGCTCAGAGTGATTTAGCGTGTTTGGGTGCGAAATAGGACCATGCATAGCCTAAACATACCCATTCAGACGCGTTGGAACAATCTGTTTGAGTTGCAAAATAAAGTTGCACCACTTTGCAACTTTACACTGCTTGCATTTGACACTTTTTCCATTAAGTGAAAACTGGACACCATGGGAAAATGACTCTGAGATAACAAAAATCAAGAGAGGTTATTGTAGAGGGGTCCAACGCGATCCTGTAGGCTCAGACAGAGAGTTCGTAAGCATCACGGTTTTTGAGTAATAGCCCGTCAAAGATTGCTGCCTTTTTGCACTTTGGATCCTTAAGGGATCGAGCCGATTGCACGTAGCTCAGAGCAATTCAGTGTGTTTGGGTGTGAAATAGGACCATCCCTAGCGTAAATGTAACCATCTGAATGTGTTAGAACAGTCCGTTTGGTCACACGAGTTGCAGAACGAAAGTTGCACCACTTTGCAACTTTACACTACTTGCATTTGACACTTTTTCCATCAAGTGAAAACTGGACACCATAGGAAAATGACTCTGAGATAACAAAATAGAGAGAGGTTATTGTAGAGGGGCCCAATTGAAAATGCAAATCTATTAATAAAAGAAGGTAGATTTTGATATCAGACTTTGTGTTGAACCAATATTGTTAGAGCAAGAGTGTTCTTATGTCATTTTTGCTTGTTCTTTCTTATTGTCAATGGAATAAGTGGCGTTTCTCTATTATGATTGGAAAGGATTTCAAGATCAACTTTATAAACTTTGTGTTATATTGATCTCTTGGAATTTTGTGTGTGCTATTAATATCTTTTGGTAAAGAATTGTCAAGACTTTGAGCTTGGAATTATTGAAGAACTCTCATTGGGAACAACGAAAAGACTTTGTGCTTGCGTGTGTTTTTTGGTTACATAGCTTTTGGTTATACTGGTATTCTTGGGTTATGCTTATGTTTAATTGAGAATATTGGGAATTACTGCTTAGGTTTATACTTAGAATTGTAAGGAATTGTGAAGTAACACTGTGGAACATTGTAAACACATTTTCTGAAATAAGAGAAAATTATGAATGTAACACACCCCCTACATGGTTAAAATAGTGTATATATTATAAAGTCTAGCATAGTTTACTTTTTGTTCTAGTAAGCAGTAAGAAGGGAGCCTCCCCTTTTTGAGAGGAGAGATTTATCTCATCATAGTTGTGGCTGAAATTCACGTTTTTTAATCCGTAAAGAGATTATAGAATATTCACCCAACAAGATGGTTGGCCAATGAACATAGAAAAATAAGTTCCCTCCTACACTTTAGGATCTACAAAACCTAGGGGAGTAACCCTATTAATATACACTAAATTCTATATGGAAAGAAATAAGTTTATCATAGGTTAAAGCAAATGAAATTCTCATGATTACAAAGCAACTATTATTTGAATATTTCATATTCACATACATTCCTTGTACCCTTAGTGCTTAGGCGTGAACATGAAAAAATATTAAAAAAACACCTCAAAAGATTTTCTTCTTAAATGAGTGAGTGGGTTGCCTGGAGGTTCCCTTCTAACTAGCTAGTGTTTATTCAAGGGTTCAAGGAAAAATTGAATTGCCTAATACTTCCACTCTACACTAACAATTTTTTTGGTGGTTTAGAATATTTATCATTTCCTAAAAAATATGTTTGTTTCCTTGAAAAAATGAACCTACAAATACAATTTAAGTATTAAACTCTACCTAATGATCTATGTCCAATATTTTAAACCCAGTTTGTTTTTTTAGAATGACTTGTCACTCTCCTTGAATGTGTGCAAACCAAAACAAAAAATCCTACAATAAATGTGTACAAAAAGATATTTCACCCTCCTTAAAGGTGCACTTTTCTTCAAGAAAAATAAACCTAAAGAAGGATACAATCCTACAATCAAACCCTCATTCATATAATCACAACCAAAAATTTGTACTATAACAAAATGAAAAATTATACAAAAAGCATTGGAATTTTTGCAACAATTTGTGTGGTAAAATATAAAAGTTCAATTACCTCACTTTATAACAAATTAGAAATGAAAAATCATCTTTATAGAACATATTATAAATACAACCCCATAGGTATATGACAAGTGTCAATAAAACAACAAGTGACCTACCAAAAAAACCACTTGAATTCAAACATCTGAAACAATTTTGGGGATATCACAAATTTTCTCTAGCCATTAATTTGTTTTGTTGAAACAAATATAATTTTATCTTTGTGCACCAATAAAAAAATCTTATCATGTAATTCAAGGAAAATTCCAGGAATTTTATTAAAGCGGTAGCTAGAGGGTTTCCTAAAAGTCATCAAGACTTGAAGTCTTGATGGTTGCATTAATGAAAACATGAATTGTTTTCTCCTTTTCTACCATTGATAGCATGCAAGAAAATCTACACCTTTGGATTGAATGGTTTCTTATACGTAGGAAACTTCCAACCTCTAAGATCATATTGGGTTATTAATGACACTCTAGGAAAGAAAAAATATTGGCACTAACAACTATGAAAAATATAGGAGCCAAAAATTGAACTAAACCTAGAATCAAACTTGCTTTTCCTCATCAAAAACTATGAAAAATATAGGAGCCAAAAATTGAACTAAACCTAGAACCAAATTGCACCTTTGAAAAGTTCACAAACTCATGAAAATTGTGACTTTTATAACTTACTCTCTTTTCTCATTAAATATTCTTGTTCATCTCATATTTTTTTTAGTTTGGAAAAAAATAGAACCTCTGACAACATTTTTGTAAGGTTTTCAAACTTACAAAATTTGTGGTCCATTCATAACCTTTTCACACTTTATCATTTTTTCTTTCCTTCTTTATTTTTCATTATGTCATTTTTCTTGTGAATTAGTGATCCATATCACAAAGTTCACAAAATCTCAAAATTTGTGGCTTTTTGAAACTTCAAACTTGTTTTACTTTCCTTGTTCATTTTGCCTCACTTTTTTCAACCTCTTGAACCTCGTTGGATCTTCACAAACTTTTAGACATTTTTATCTTTAATAATTTTATTTTTTGAGATTTTCCAACGTTTGCAAACCATTGAAGTCCTTACAAAATCAAATCCTTCAATACTTGTCCAAAATTTTAGCTCAATTATGATATCAACAAGTGGAGAAGAGGACAAGGGAAATGTCAAAAACTAGGGACCTAGGGTCCTTTGGAAATCATACCATTATAAAGATTCAATTTTTGAATATTCTTGAAAAGTAATTGAGTAGGGGGATGAGTGAAATTTTGAATCCAAAAAGGTATATGAAGGAAACAACAGATTTCAGGCTATGGGTGTGACAAGGAAGAAGTATTTGGGTAAAGGTAAAGCTGAAAGTCTAATTTTCATAAATTAACATGGTGAAAATATTGAGTCAAGAATTTTGAGTCAAAGATGGCCCCTAAAAGGTACTAAAACAAAGGAAAGTACAATCATTTAGTTTGATGGAATACATAGTGAAAATAATCGAGGATTGAGGTTCAAGGAAACACAAGGTAGTCCAATAAGGGGATTGTCGAAACTCTAGCACATAAATTAACTTAAGTGCATAGTGAAAAGCTTCAAGGTTTCAAGGTTTGGGAAGAAGGGATATTGATTACCAAGGTAAGGGTGAGCCAAAAACTCTAACACAACAAGGGAATATGCAAGGGGTCAAAATTTCAGAGATCGAGGAAATCATGAAAAGGGTGCCCTAGGATGGGAAACTTTGAAAGCCCACAAGTTTGACAACCAACCCAAACTTAGAGAAATGACCCAAAAACACTCCAAACTTATAATTTTCTTGGATTTGTACAAATTTTGACACATGATAGACATATTGGGAATGGAAAAGGACAACATTTAGATTTTTTTTACCAATGGGAAAATCCAATTAGACTCTCTCAAACCAGTTGTAAATGGTGGGTTCAACAAGGAAAATATAAAAAATGTGGGAGAGGAATTAATATTTTTAACAATTTGAGGCATGAAAAATAGGGCTCCAACATAGGTTCTTATTAGGGGATGCATTTTTAATTAGAACATGACAAGGATCTAGATAAATTTGGTATGTAGACAAAAACACACACAAACCACACACTCGACCATGGGTCAAAGATAGACACGACCACTCAAGACACAAACACAAGGGTAAGAAAAATGTGGATATAAAAATAGGTTGAAGCCTTTGAGAAATGGTGTTTCAAAAATTGTCTATGCACTAGAATTTCCTAAAATTCTTCACCCAATCTCTTGATGAAGTATGAATCTTCACCATATGAATTATCAATAATGTGTAGACCTAGCCACATGGAATAAAAATTTACACACTTTAATTTATCATATGATCTATCATTCCATCCTAAGACCTAGTATCCAATTTCAAACTTTCTAATGTTGGCCCTTTTATGAAATATACATTTCACTTGTTGTTGCTTCCTCATGTTGATTATTTGATCCTTTCTCCTACTCTCACCAATTTCAACAAGTTGATTTAACCTACATGTCATACCATCATCAATCTCTTCATAAGAATCTTGTGTGATGTTGTAGACTAATTTTTTTTTATTAATGCACAACACTGCATCAACTCCATACACCAATTCAAATGATGATTTTACAATATACTTCTTTGGTGTTACAAAAATCAATCCATGTTGATAACCTCCGCTTAGAGTCCCATGCTTTCTTGATTTTCCAAGCAATATTTCAGTAATCTTAATCATTTTTTATTGCTTGACTCGACCTGTCCATTCCCCTATTAATGATATGGGGATGAATGTGAGACAATGATTCTATTCTCTAAGTAGAGATTAATAAAATTTGCTAATTTGAAACACATAATTGTCTACTATTATTTTATTTGGAAAACAAAAAAATATTATAATATGATCAAGAATGAAACCAATCACTACTTTACTTGTATCTATTTTATTAGGAATTTATTCTACCTATTTTGTAAAATAATATATAGCTATAAGAATCCATTTCAATCCTCCACTGGACTTCTCAATAATATCACCAATTAAATTAATACCCCACTATTGAAAAGGGGCCTCTATGGTCATGGGATTTAAAGCTAAAGCCCTTAATAACTCTCCCTGAAAACCATTGATAGGAATTACATTTTGTAACCAATTTGTATACATCACAAAAAAGGGTATCCACTAATAACCAACTTTAAAAGTCTAGTAGGCCATTATTTTAACCATGAAATTCCCCACACATGCACCATTGTGCATCTTACACAATATCGTGGCTACTTCCTCCTCATCTAGGCACCTTAAAAGAACATTTTCCATACTCTACATCAAGCTTCCATTAATCAAGGCATATTTCAAATTATGCAATTTCAATTTATTTTCTCATTTTCAATCATTTCACTTGGGAAATTCATACAGTAAAAGTAATAAAATATGTCCTTATACAAGGGAGAGGTCTCCAATCTGCATCTCCTCTTATTAGCTTCCACTGCAACTCAATTAATTTTGACCCCCTCCAAGTTTAACTATGCCATCAACCTAGCTAATCCTTGCCCCTAAATAACTTGGTAATCTAAATTTATGTATTTAACTCTTGGATATTATTGATCCACCTACATCATCTCTCATTCATCTCTTATTTTTTGAAGATATCCTTAACAATTGCATGTGGCACATAAGTGATAAATTGAGCACCTATCAAGTATAGTTTAATTTTTTTGATAGATTTTACCAATGCACAAGCTTGTTTCTCCATGGAAGCACACTTTAATTTTGTGGCCTAGATAGATTTGTTGAAGAAAGAGATAGGTTGTTCAAACCCATCATGATTTTTTGTAACAACACAACTACAACCATGTGAAAGAAATAAAAAGAAAATAGTTAAAATGGTTTAGAAAAATTAGGTGAGACCAATGTTGGAGCTTGTATAATTGCTTCCTTAATAATTTGGAATGCTTCAATGGGTTTACCCTCTCATGCAATAGTTTTAACTCGTTCAATATTTTTCATATAACCTTTGTTTTATCATCAAAATTAGGGAGAAACCTTTTAAGGAAATTGATATTTCCAAAGAAATATTAAATACCTTTGATATTTTTGGGTTGAGGGATCTTCTCAGTAGTATCTACTCTCTCCAAATCAATCCTAGTCCCATCCTTGGAAATAATATGCCCAATCAATTTACCTTATGTACCCTAAAACATATATTTCTTCGGGTTTAAAGATATACCATACTCCAAGAAATTTTGAAAATTTCTCTCTAAATGGTCACAATGATTTTCTGTTATTTTAAAAAATGTTTCTAATTCATCTTGGTACACTACCATTATTTTGTCAATAAAATATATAAATTCCACATCTATATCCCTTTGGGAAGTTTCTCTAGCATTTGTAATCCCAAATGGCATGTGAACATATACATATGTGCCCCCTAGTCATCATAGATAGTAGATTGCAACCCGTCACCTTCTATAGTATTGCCTCCATGTTAGACAAAGGATAGTTATCATTTATAGATGATATATCTAGGTTCTTAAATTCTACACAAAGTCTAATATCTCCATTCTTATTTCATACAAGAACCATGTTAGACACCTAGGTAGAGTGCCTAATTCGATTAATTATTCATCCACCCCTAAGTTTTATCAACGCTTGCTACATCTAAGTGGCCAAAGTAGGATTAATAGGCCTTTGTCTTTTCCAAAAGTCTTAGAATATGGTTTGAAAGGTATCTTGTACTAGAATAGATATGATGTATAGGCTTTTAAGTTATCATATGATCGAGGAAATACCCTACAATACTTTATATTAATGTGATTAGCATTATCTAATTTTTAGGTTCATTTTATTCCCTATATAAACTTTGATGTGAGAAGATTTTGTGCCTAAATTGACTTCTTATAGATGTTTGTCATGTACAACTATGGGTTTTCTTATTTTCCTATCAAATCCATCAATTACCCATTTGAAATCTTATTGGTTTTTAATTAGATGAATTCATTACCAAAAATTGTCTCCTTACCATCTTTATTTTTAACAAAATATTGAAAATATATTTACTGCCATATGATATTCATCAATGTAGTATAATAATTTGAATAAATCATCATCTTTGAACACCTGTTGATGATGAATATTGCCTAGGACTAAGGGCCTTGCTAGCATATCTACCTTTGAAATGCCTGTCACTGTTAGGCTCTCACTTAATTATTATGTTGGCTAAAAAATCAACCATGAAATTCTTACTACCCAGTCTATAGAAAAGGCATCAAATAATTCAACATTTCTAAGGCAACATTCTTATACTATTTTAGCTTTTATTCTTGGAAGCATAAATCCCTATCATTTGAGAGATAACTAAATTTGAGTCCAATACCTTCATATTCTTCACCTTCTGCTTAATAGCCAAATTCAACCCTAATAAAAGAGCTTCATACTTTGGAATATTGTTGGTGCATTCAAAACCCAATTTAAAAGAGGACTTAAAAGACTTACCTTGAGGGGATATAAGTACCACTCTATCCCCTACTCCATATTTGGAGTGTTTCCATCAAAGTACACTGTCCATATATTCTTGGATATTGTTTCTTGGTCCTTTGGGTCTTGTGAGGAGTGACCTCTTCCTCTATATCATTGATATCCACTCTAAAATCATCAAGATCTATATCAATATAGCATATATCTTCCTTGATGTTAGTCAAAAATGGATGGGGCTCTTCTTTCTTTATCTAGTATTACACTCTTACCATTAATAGACATCATAGTGTATGGAGATTCTATCTAGATGTTCCCCTCGATAGTTGTTGACCATATCCTTAATAGAACCATACCATATTGTGGAGGTATTTCAATAGATGTTATATTCATTTGGTACTCATTTTAAGGATAGGAAACTAATCTAAAGTTGACATCCTTCATGACACCAATAATAGGAACTTCCCTAGAGTCAATGGCAAAGAATTTTCCAAAATAACTAGTGACTTGTAAGCCTAACTTGTTCATGACTTGCAAGGGTATAACATTAGTAGGTGCTCAAAAATATATCGTCCAATTTCTTATCAACATATTATTTATAGACAATGTGACATAGAAAGGATCCATTTCTAATAGACATTTACTTATTGTAGATCCTAAATATACCCCATGTATTTCAATATTGCACTCCTTACTATATTGATTTTGAATTTGTCCTTCCTTCTTTTGTTCTTGGCTATGATCTTTATCTTTATCTAGTTTGTCTTATGAGGTATCACGAATTAGATCCAAATCTTTATCTTTATGTTATGTTATATTCATCATTTCTATTAAAGTACTAAATTTTTTATTTGACTAAAAATATGTGTCATATTTAGTGGGATATTTTGATAATCAAGAATAAACTAGAATAGTTAAAGTAGATGGAGGTATATTATTGATAAAACCTTGTTTTATATGCTCCTTCTCAATAAGTGTAGATATTTTTGCAACGTGTTTCCCTCTAGTATTTGATTTGTCCTTATTTGGGTCTTGGAACTTAATGTTTTGATTATGCTTGGTGGTGCCCTTACTTGACACTATTGTTCTATCTCCTTTGTTATTTGCATAACCCTTAGTAGAAGGTTGAATCTTTTGTTCTCCATTTTTCTCTTTAACAAAACTACCCCTGGCATTTTGTGGTGTGGAAAAATGTACACCTTTACATTTTCACACTATGTTTGGGTCCCTTAATTAAATTGGACTTAATTAAGCCTCTAATTGGCCAAATTATTCATTTAAAAGCCTAATTAATCCCATTTTCCAAAAGGGAAACTTGTATTCAACAATTGCAAACATTAATTAAATTGCCTTGAAATTGGTGTGTCTTGTTAGAATTGATTATTCAATCCACAGCTCCCATGAAACACCTACAAGTGATTATCTATCACAATAGAGAAGATCTGAAAGAAAGATTGTGCTCAATAACTTGAGAATTGTATTGATGCAAATAACCCAAATTGATATTACAAATGAATGTGCATGCTTATATAAGCAATGCACAAGCAAACCCTGCATGCAGATTTGACAAGATAGAGACAAGTGTACAAATCTCATGCAATAAGACAACTTGTCCTAACTTTAGTCCAAACTAATAAAAGAGTCAAACTAAAGATTAAAAAGCAAATCCTAAGTTTAGCTTAAGTGAACTAAAGTAAAAAATCCTCTAATAATTAATTGATGATTAATTAATTATTAGATAATGACTTATTCACTTCAACACTTCCCTTAAGATCAACTTAGGGAGAAACTAAATAATTGATAAAGGAAGCTAAATGAATGTAGAATGGGTCTCGGCTACAAGGCTTAATGAGGTACCCATGAACATAAATGAAACTCTCATAACTGGAGAAAAGGAGAAAACCACATGGGAAAAAATCCTCTCCAAAAGAGAGTAAAATAAATGACTGTACTTATGCAAGAAGGATAGAAGGAGGACTCAATGTGACCCCCCAAGGATTGCTACTATCATGCAAGTACAATAGATGTCCCCCTGATAGGAGAAAGAAAAAGAGGATATGAATCCCCCCATAATGAAATAACTCTCATGCCAATGATGAATGCCTGAAGATGGAATATGATCCACTTCCTGCAAACAACATTTCTCCCCTTAGGAAGAAAAAGATCCACTAGATATTGGAGAAGCCAATCCAAAAGAATGGGTGATTCTGGGATCCAAATCCAGATGATGTGTGCCTTTGAAAATTGCTCATGTGAAAAAGTGATGATATCGATCCAGAATCCTATGAAGACTGATATAGAATTAATTGCAAAGGCGATGAAGATGGTGGGCCAACAATGATGATGTGGCTGTCAACAAAGAGGAGATGAATGTCCTCAAAGTAATCCTCTAGATCTGTAATATAGGACTCTACAAACAAGGATGATATGTCTGCAAGATACAAATCCCAAGTAGTTGTGTCTGAAGATGTATGATGTCCTGTTGTACTAAACCAATAGGGGCCAAATATGTGGTGATGCCAAGCTGATCAAGAAAAACAAGAGATGATGATGTAGTCTCAATTTGAAGAGTGGGAACATGAAGACAAGTATATGAAAAATAAGAACATGCAAGACCTGCGATATACTCAAGCTCCTCTAAAGTATCGTCATCAAAGGGTATGGAATCTGCATCTGTAAGAGGGATAAGATAATTTGTAGAAGGATCCTCTGGGTATGGAGAGATGTGAGGGTCTCCATGGATCTCCCAAAGTCGTTTCCAAAGTATGTGGGGACATTCAATGTCTAATACAACATACAGAGTGTCAAGATCAACATTAGAACATATAACCCCTACAATATGATCTTTGATGATGCCCCATGCTGATAAAATCCCTAGTGTGTCTGGTGTAGGTATGAGTCCCAATAGATAAGGAAAAATATCAAGCCACCTAAGATGTGTTAGGATGCCATTTCACTAAGACTCGTAGCTATCCTTATCCAAGTTGATCACAAAAGGATGAGCAGAAAAACCCATGATACTCACTCAAATGAATAAATCTGAGACTAATAACCTCAGTACTGATAAAGAAAATCAAAATATGTCATCTCATGCAAAAAAATCCTTTCCAGGTGCCAAGATGTCCAAGTAATTAAGAAAAGTGTGAAAACACAAAATACTAAATAAAATGTACCTAGGGAAGATTCTGGAAAAAGTGCATGAAGAGATTTGAAGAGCTCTGAAATACCTTTCCAATGCTGCTTGAATTGTAAAAATCAGAGATACAAGAAAATAGTTGAGCTCGAAAGCGCAAAATGAAGATCTAACTTTGACTACGAATAATAGGAACCAGCAGCAAAATATGATAATGAAACTTGCACCACTAGAAAGTTCACGGAACTAGCATTCCGATGATATCTTGTTTGCTTGATTTCAACACCATATGCCCAAGTTATGCCAAAAAGAAAAAATGGTCCATTAGGGAAAACTAGGGTTTGGAGGGAGTAAAGAGGTCGGTCGTACGATGACGTCACACTGACGTCATGCTGCCATTAGCAAAGTGTGAGGTTAAATTTGACAGTCTCTTGGTTGTCAATGCAAAAAATTCCCTTTGCCGGTAAAAGAAAACATGTCGCCTAAAAATGTAAGATCTATCGGAATACAAAATTTTGTTGCCCAGAATCTTCATTGGTTGTCATATTTTCATAGGTTTTCCAGAATCTTGATTCTAATCATTGGAATATTGTGGAATATTTTGTTTGCTTTATACCGTTGGTTTTGATTTGTTTGGGTGCCAATTTAGAATGGGCGACCAAAAAAAAGCACACCATTGAGAGGTGAAGGGCTAGCGAAGGTCAATGCCGGTTGACTGGCTAAGGAAAAGAGTCTGTCATAGATGGGACAACCTGTGGTGCAGGGTAAGACCTTGCATGTAGGCGCCCCTTTTTTGTTTTTTGTTTTATTTCAAAAAAACTTTGATTTTGCCTTTTTGAAAAATAATTTTATTTTTTATTTTTTATTTTTAAAATTTTGATAATATTTTTTTTATTTTGTAGGAGAAAATAATGAAAACCCTAATTTTTTTGTGATCGATGGTAAAAAATTTAAAAACCAGAATAACCCTGTGTACCTGTTAATGCAAATCGAGGCACCTAGATCTGTACAGATCTACGTGCGTCTAAAATTTTTTATCTTTCATTGCAATTGCTCGGATTTGAGAAAAATGATAGGTGATCTTAGGTTTCAACATCTTCAGACGCAATGGAAAGGCCCATTTTGTTCCAGGATGAACCAAAAAATTGCTCAAGGTCAAACCCCTCCAGAAATTGAATAGGGGGCTACAAATCTCGGCTTTGATACCATGTTAGAATTGTTGATTCAATCCACAACTCCCATGAAACACTTGCAAGTGATTACCTATCACAATAGAGAAGATCTGAAAGCAAGATTGTGCTCAATATCTTGAGAATTGTATTGGTGCAAATAACCCAGATTGATATTACAAATGAATGTGCATGCTTATATAAGCAATGCACAAGCAAACCCTACATGCGGATTTGACAAGATAGAGACAAGTGTACAAATCTCATGCAATGAGACAACTTGTCCTAACTTTATTCCAAACTAATAAAATAGTCAAACTAAAGATTAAAAAGCAACTCCTAAGTTTAGCTTAAGTGAACTAAAGTAAAAAATTCCTGTAATAACTAATTGATCATTAATTAATTATTAGACAATGACTTATTTACTCCAACATTTCCTAGATTTAGGTCCTAGGACCCATTCACCCAGGGGCGAATGGGTCCTCCTTAAGTTTAGGACCCCGATTTTTAATATGTTTTGGTAGCATTTTTATGATTCAAACTCAAATTGCAATTGTCGACTTTTGAATTTTAATTATTGGGAAATTAGAAAATCATCTATAAATACATAGTTATTTTATCAATTCAAAACATCTAGCAAGATGGAAACTTTCATATGAGCAAATATTATTTTCAAGAGCATTGAAGAGGATATTTATCAGTCATCTACAACCGCAATCAAGATCAAGATCATCATGTCAAAGTTATTTGCATTAATGCATGTTTTTGGAGCTAACATTGTGATGTAGGTTTCAAGCATTCAAGTTAGGATTCAAGCTATCAAATCAAGCATCCAATCAAGCCGGTTATGCAAGATCAAGACCTTGGAGAGATGTGTTAGATTTTGGTCCTCCAAGGGCAACCATTCAAGGGTTTGGTGAGTTGCAACAAGCAAGTGTTCATTCATCATTCCTTCTATTCATGTTTCATTTCATTTCAAGGTTTAATTACCAAAATGGGGTTTGACCAAGGCAAACCCCTATTCACCAAAAACAAACAATTTTTCCCTCTCTTTGTGTTTGCAAATCTTAGGTTGAAGAAGGATTTGAGAAAGTTGCAAAGTTGTCAACATTATTGTCATGATACAAAAACTTAGATCCCGAATGTATTTTTGACTTTCCGACAGTGAAACTTGGGGCAAAAAAAAGCTTAGATCCACCTCCAAAGGACCTTGAAAATTGAGCAGAAAATCCCTACAAAGACTCATTCACCCTAGGGCGAATCTTTCTTAGGACACTTAGGAGAGGATTTTTGTGATAGGTGCATAAATTCATAACTTTCTCAGATCTGTTGAAAGTTTGTGAGTTCTGCTAGATTAAGGTTTTAAATTGATGTTTCAAGTGTTACATTGCATAATTAAATTCATTTGGTATTTTTCATTTATCTCCCAAAAGTGCATTTTAGGTTGATTTACCCCATCCTTAGTCATAAGGAAAACAACAAGATCTCCATTAAGATTGAATCGCCTAAGGGTTGAAATTCAATCTTACCCTAGAGGATATCTTTTTCTTAATGAACTAAGATAAGCGCTTCATACACCCTTTATATTGGTGAACCTATTTTTCTATGTTTCATTTTGGTGAACCTAATGTTGTACATCTAAATTTTTGAAATTGGAGTCCATTCAAACCTGAGATCTAGGATTTGCAATAGTTTGCATCGCATTGCATTAGTTTGCATTCCATTTAGGGTTATCAAAATTGCATTAGTTTGCATCTCATTTAGGGTTTTAATTTTGCATTTTTGCATTGTTTAAAATCTAAAAAATAAAAAATTTGCATGCATATTACATTAATTTTGCATAGTACTTGCATATTAGTGTACTTTCAATCATTTACATTAGAAAATTTACTCAAAATTACATTTCAAAAAGTGTCACTTTGTTCATCATTTATCACTAATTACACTTGCATTAAGACAACTAAATTTGGAAAAAAATTGTCACATAAACTACAATTTGCAACTTGAAACATAAAGCACAAATAATAACTCAAAATTTATAATTTTCATTTTTAAAAACCCTATACAAGGACCCATTTGCCCTTGGGTGAATGAGTCCTTGAGGGCTCATCAAAACCATCTTTTCTGGGCATTTTTGTGATTTTTTGCACTTGCTTGATCCACTAGTAAATCACTATTTCAATCTGTCAATTTTTGAGAATTTTTGTTTTATGCATTAGGTCTAATCATCCATTTAGTTTATGCATTTTAAATCATTCCAAATTTATTTCAGTATTGAAAATCATCAAATCTATAGGATAATTATTTACATTTTTGAAGCATTGCACAAGTTGGATAGATTACTTTTCATTTTGGCATACAATGTTAGTATCTTTCCTTTCCAAGTATACCAAGAAAAATCTCATTAACAAGCATGTTAGTCATTCGTCCAATATCTTTCCTAGTTATGAGAGTCTCTTAGTGCAAGAAAATGAAATTGTTGACACATTCCTTAATTCCACATTGCTTATCCTTCACTCATCCCATAATATCTCTCCTAATTGTGAGGATGTTTTGATACAAGAGGATGAAAGCATAGAAAATCATGACAATCATGACAATCATAGTTACTCTTCTCCTATTACCTCTCCTACTTGTGATGAAGGTATCTTGGTGTTAGAAGATACACTCATTGATAATCATGAGAATCTTGTTTGCTCCTCTCCTAAAAACACTCCTACTAGGGAAGATATTATGGCACAAGAGGATGAGATCATTGACACATTTCTTAACATCACCTTTCCTAGTCTCCATTCATCTCCTACTTGTGAGAGTATTTTAGTGAAAGGGAATGTAATCATAAAATCATGAAAATCATAGTTTACCTTCTCCAAATATCTCTCCTATTTCTGAAGAATATATTTTGATGTTAGAAGGTCCACTCATTGAGTGTCATGAGAATCTTGTTTCTCTCTCTCCTCAAAAATATCCTAATAGGGAAGATATCATAATGCAAGAGGATGAAAACATTGATAAATTCCTTTCAAAAAATAGTAATGTAGATTCCTTAGATGAAGATGATAAGGTTACATTAGACTTCCCCTCACTAAAAGATCATCAAAATAAGGAAAATTTTGTTGAGGTTCTGAACATTAGATCTCCCTTGATTATTAGACCTCCTGAGAGTCCTCTAATCATTGGACCTCCTAAGAGTCCACTAATCATTGGACCTCCTAAGAGTCCTTTAATTATTTGACCTCCCAAATCATCTCCCCAGCCACTTCTTATCATAGGACCACCACAACACCAACCAAAACCTCCAGGAGTTATCTTAAATTTTGCATGGCAACTTACTAGTAACAATATTTCATAGCAACGGAGTTACCATAGCGTTGCTCATACATATAACATAAGTAACAATATACAACCACAAACCATACCTACTTCATTACCATTACCTCATCCTATCTTGCCTAGTGCTCCTCGTTTTCCTTTGCATAGCAGAAAGGAGTATGATCTTGTAGAAAAACTTTGCAATACTCCTGCTAAGATACCCTTGTGTGATTTGATTCAAGATTCACCTAATTACCATAGCATACTTCAAAATTATTTACAAAAAGTTGTTATCCCTCCTAGTGCGCAACCAAATGATGTATCAACCCTAATTCAAGGTATGAACTCGGTCAACTTAGACATTACCTTTCATCAAGATGAGTTACCTCCATTAGAAGTGAAAAAAAATGAAGCTTTCATGGTAATGGTTGTCATTAATAAGTGTGGAATAAAAATAATTCTCATTGATAATGGTTCGACACTCAATGTGTGTAGTGTAAACCTTTTAGATAGTATTGTAGTGGATAAGACTATGATTGAACCTGATTCTTTATCTATTCATGGATTTGATAATGTGGGAAAACAACTACTTGGTGTAATAAAATTTCCTATTAGAGTTGGAAAGGTCACATTGCAAACTCCTATTCATGTCATGCTCAATAATCTTTCATATAATATTCTCTTGGATAGACCTTGGATTCATGAAATGAATGTGGTGCCTTCAACTCTTCATCGTTTAATGAAATATGTCTATAACAAAAAGGTTTATACAATCAAGTCTGACCCTCACCCAGAAAGTTGTTTTCACACTAAGAAGGACAAGGAAATTCCTTTAAAAAAATTGATACCAACTTCAAAAGTAGAACCTATGCAAGAGGAATAAAAAGAGAATAATATTGAAGAAGTCACAAAGCTATTGGATGATGATTGGGGTTCATTATATTTTACACCTACATTCATGGGAGAATACAAGATTACACACAAAACAGGAAAAGAGAAATAAACAAACATAATATCCACACAAGCTGAGTCATCAAAAGAATGTGAATCCACAACTTTTAGCAAAGAAGAGGAAAACACAAATTACACATCTACATATGAAGAGTGTGATAACGAGAAACCAAAAAATCCAAAAGAAATGGAAAAAAATTATGCAAGAGGTTACAAACCTTTGAAACAACTTGGCTATAGTGGAAAAGGATGTGGTGCTAGCGAACACGACATTCATGTCCCTATAGAGTCTAATACACAAGAAAAAACTATCAGTCTTGGTTATTGTCCTTCAAAAGAAATGAAAGCATCCAAGAAACCTTCACTTACTATCAATGTCATCACACAAAACACTCCTAGTACATCCTCAAACACATTTCTTAGTGATGATTGGGGTTCACTAGATTTTACACCCTCCTTTATAGGAGAGTACAAAATCTCATAATCTAAAGAGTCTTGTGTATGTATGACACCTTGTACTAAGCAAGAAATATCTTTGTCACAAAAGAAAGGAACATCTTCTACTATTGATCAAGAGGGTACCTTGTCAAGGCTTGTCTAAGCCCACTTGATATCTCTCCCTCCAAGAACATGAAAGAAATCCTATAACAAGAATTCATTTTGTGCATATCATCGAGTGCATGGTCATTCTACCAATGAATGCAAGACTTTGAGTAATAAAATTCAACATCTTAAGGATTGTGGTGCTCTTCCTTGCGTTGATGCACCTATTTCCTCTAATTGATACTAATTTTCATCCTCTCATGTTGCTTATCACTATGTGGAAAACTGGTAGCTTTATGTTTCTTGCTCATTCCCATTCATGGTGGTACAATATTAGGTGCAACCATATTTATCTTGGCAACAACATGATATATCCCGGTGGTTGTTTTTGTATCTATGATTGGGGGGAAAGGATAACTAGTTTTTGGGAGGTGTGCATTC
This sequence comes from Sequoia sempervirens, assembly GCA_007258455.2. Taxonomy (NCBI): domain Eukaryota; kingdom Viridiplantae; phylum Streptophyta; class Pinopsida; order Cupressales; family Cupressaceae; genus Sequoia; species Sequoia sempervirens. The sequence continues at coordinate 121,279 of VDFB02270896.1, forward strand.
TTTTCAAGGATCCTCTCTTCCTCTCTTTCTACTGAAAATACGAACATAACAAGTATGTTGACATTTTAAGTGGGGGGCATATTGTCCCCTGTTCATTGTTTGCATGTCCCTTCTTAGTGATGTTATCATACATCTCTTAAGAAGTGTGACCATTACATTGGCACGATTTCATTTTGACATTATTATTTGTACCCCCTAAGGTGAGTTTCTTGCTTCACTTTGTTCATGTAAGTTGAATTTAGTGTAGCATTAGCATAGTATATTGATCATGTTGTGACACCTTATCAAAGTTATTAGGGAGTATAAATTTTGGTATGGTTGATGTATGGGAGATTGTAGACCTGGCATGAGTTTCCCATCACCACTTGTCTTGGGGGCTCACCTAGTGCACACCAGATTTCACTAGCCCTTGCGAGCACATTTTTCATGGCCATTGAGCATAACACAACTTGCTTGCATGTGGAGCCATGTGTTTCATAAGTGATTTTACATCCTTATGAGTGTATTTGATGGATGTGGCATAAAACAACTTGCTATTCCATCTTTCTTTCGTATTTGCATTAATTTTGACACTATATGTTTGTGTATCTTGCCTTGTTGCTTCATATCATACATTCATGTGTGCCCCTTTGTGTTTATGTTGGTTTACCATGGGATCTTGATCCTTGATCTTTTTCATCCTATCCCATCAATATTTGTGCACTTAGACCCCTCTTGACACATATTTGTCTACTTTAGTGTGAGTTTGAGCGCAAGTTCATACTCTCACTAAAGTGGGGGCTAAATGTAGTGTGGAAAAATGTACACCTTTACATTTTCACACTATGTTTGGGTCCCTTTATTAAATTGTACTTAATAAACCCTCTAATTGGAGCAATTATGTATTTAAAAGCCTAATTAATCTCATTTTCCGAAAGGGAAACTTGTATTAAACAATTGCAAACATTAATTAAATTACCTTGAAATTGGTGTGTCTCGGATTTAGGTCCTAGGACCCATTTTCCCAAGGGAAAATGGGCCCTCCTTAAGTTTAGGACCACAATTTTTAATATGTTTTTGGCGGAATTTTCATGATTCAAATTCAAATTGCAATTGTTGGCTTTTGAATTTTAATTGTTGGAAATTAGAAAATCATCTATAAATACATAGTTATTTTATCAATTCAAAACATCTAGCAAGAGGGCAACTTTCATATGAGCAAATATTATTGTCAAGAATATTGAAGAGAAGATTTATCAGTCATCTATGATAACAATCAAGATCAAGATCATCATGTCAAAGTTATTTGCATTCATGCATGTTTTTGGAGCTAACATTGTGATGTAGGTTTCAAGCATTCAAGTCAAGATTCAAACTATCAAATCAAGCATCCAATCAAATCATTTATGCAAGATCAAGACCTTGGAGAGATGTGTTAGATTTCAGTCCTCCAAGGGTAGCCATTCAAGGGTTTGGTGAGTTACAACAAGCAAGTGTTCATTCATGATTCTTTTCATTCATGTTTCATTTCATTTCAAGGTTTAATTACCAAAACGGGGTTTGACCAAGGAAAACCCCTATTCACCAAAAAACAAACAATTTTTCCCTCTCTTTGTGTTTCATATTTTAGGTTGAAGAAGGATTGGAGATTAATCAAAAGTGTAAAGTTGCGAAGTTGTCAAAGTTGCCAACATTATTGTCAAGATACAGAAACTCAGATCCTGAATTTATTTCTAACTTTCCAGAAGTGAAACTTGGGGAAAAAAAATCTTAGATCCACCTCCAGAGGACCCTAAAAATTGAGCAAAAAATCCCTACAAAGACTCATTCACCCTAGGGCGAATCTGTCCCAGGAGGACACTCAGCAAAGGCTTTTTGTGATAGGTGCATAAATTCATAACTTTCTCAAATCTGTCGAAAGTTTGTGGATTCTGATAGATTAAAGTTTTAAATTGATGTTTCAAGTTTTACATTGCATAATTTCATTCATTTGGTATTTTTCATTTATCTCCCAAAAGTGCATTTTAGGCTGATTTTCCCCGTCCTCAGTCATAAGGAAAACAACAAGATCTCCATTAATATTGACTCACCTAAGGGTTGAAAGTCAATCTTTCCCTAGGTGGTCTCTTCTTCCTAATGAACTAAGGAAGATAGATGTATCATACCCCCTTTATATTGGTACAAAAATTTCCTTATGATTGTTCTTACTCAAACTATAATCACTGTTGACTTGAGCTATAACTATTATAGTCAAAGCCTTGATCTCTCCATAAAAATTTCTTCTCAATTGGAATTGGATAGTGCAAGAATCTACATTTTGTACACAATAATCCTATTTTTCCTCATAATAAAAGACTTGCTAGTGCTAAGATTTTGTTACATACCCTTTGTCTTCAACATCCATCTCCTACCAACTTTCATTTGCAAATAGATATTCATCACTATCACCACACCATCTTGAAGATAATATGTTTACCTCTTGATGTCCTTTTCCACTCTTTGAGCCATGATTAGGTTCCTTACACTTTTCACAAGATTCATCATTGCATGCAACTATCGATACTATAGCACTTTGTAGTGGGTAGTGAGGCATCTAACAGGTCATGCATCAAGGAGTATCTTCTATATTGTTGACACTTTCCCTTTTTAATGGATTTTGTGTTTCTTTATTTTCTAGTCCCTTAGCATGTGAAAAAATAGGCCTCCTATTATTCCAAGTAGTATTATACGATTGATCAAACAACCTAGGAAATATCTCTTTCCTTCCTTGATTGTGATTTTCACTTGACATGTCCTTATCAATATTAGCTACTTTGTAGCTCAATTATTTGAATGTATGCATTGCCAATCCATATTATCCATTATTGTAGAGGCCTGGTTGGTCTAACTGTTATCATAGGACAATCTTATTTCACTTATTTTATGTACCTTGTCCATGGTTCTCTAATTTCTTTCAATGTTTAAAGTAATCCTTTAGGCTTCTCTCAACGTTTGAGGCTCCTTATGTCTTAATAGGTACCCAATCCTCACATCAGAGGCATTACAAGACAATCCTAAACACAAATTCATTTGATTTCATATAATCTAGAATTTTTTCCATAAGTCCCACGAATCTCGTATTGAAATCAAACACAGACTCATTTGAACCCTCGATAATATTTGAACTCTTTGGAACTCTACCCAAGAACCATTGCTTCAATCAAGTAAGTTCTTATACCACTCCTTGTTAATGTCACTCAAAGGCTAATCAATCAATTTAATTAGCACATCCTCATCTTCAATTCCATAGTCATTAGTTAAATTGTTGAATGCTTGTAAATTATCTTCTCCAAAAATTACATCATTTCTTTAAAATTTTTGGAGTATGAATATCTAGGAATCCCAACAAAATTTAACATCTTGTATCTTTCTATGTTGAAAGGTGGTCTTGTAGGATCTTGTACTTTAACATTTTTATGTCTTTATAATGTTTTCTCCAATAACTAAGGTTTTTTATCCTTTTATCACCCTAATGATGAATATTTATTAAATCTTTGAGTCTTTTTGCAAGATCATCTTTAGCCTTTTGAGCTTGAATCCTAGTTAAATCAACTTTCAATTTAGCTATCTCTTGACCAAGGTCTCTATCCTAATTTATATGGTTGGCTTAATCATTGCCTATTCATCATCAATTTCCACATAGCCATAATGCTTAGGCTCACTTTCTTGAGTCAAATTAGTTGTGTACCAAAAGGGGTGATCTTCCCCCTTGGAAGGTGACACAACTAGTTGATCATTAAAAGCATTATTTCTAGCATTCAATTTAGCCATAAAATCTCCATTGATATGGGATTTTATTTCTCCTATATTCCTCTCTTTCATAAAATCATTTAAAATTATATTATATTTTGGATTATGATATTTAGTACTGTTTTTAGGCTTTTATGAAGAGATCTATCACTAAGATAACCAAAAAAATTGTCCTCTACTCATGAATTTTGTATATCATTTTCAAATTGATCTATAGTAGAATCAAAAGGCTTGCTTGTTTCTTCATTCTTTCTTTCTCAATTCACCAACTAGCCTCTTGTTTGGATCATCTTGAAATAATGACCTCTTGTCCATCTTGTAAATGGTAAATATATTTGTAATCTAAAACAATAGAATTGCCACCCTTTGTAGGGAAAAGGATGGGGAAATCCAAAACAATATTGAGCATGATAAAACCCTTCAATTTACATTCTCATATTTATAATAACTCAAGAATTATCCAATACTTTAGCAACCAACTCAATAGAGTCACAAATATGTTGGTTACATAACCTACTTTCAATAAATTTTAACAAGTTATGAACTCAACTAGTTGATCATTAAAAGCATTAATTCCCTCAAATATTGTTGGCAAGTTGGACAAAAAATGAAACAATTAATCGCCTCATGCACTTTAGGCTCTAAAAAACCTAGGGGGTAACCCTATTGATATACATTAGATTATATATAGAAAGAAATAAATTTAACATAGTGTAAGGAAAAAAATTTCTCATGCATACAAGACAAGGATTCTATGAATATTGCACACACATTCAATCTGTGTACCCTTAGTGCTCAAGCAAGAAAATTGAAAAACAAAAAAAAAGTAAAAAAAAAACTTCAAATGATTTTCTAAAATAAGTAAGTGGGTTGGGAGGTTTCCTTATGACTCTGATACTGTTGCACTCTACATCAAAAAAAAATTTGGTAGTTCAAAATGTTCCATTGCCTTACAATGATTGTTATTTCCTTGCAATAATATAAACCTATAAATACAATTTAAGTATTGGATCTACTTCATAATGACTTCTCACTCTCCTTGAAAGTGTGCAAACCAAAACAATAAATGTGTAGGAAAATATTTTTCACCCTCCTTGGTGTATTTTTCTTCAAGAACAAACCTAAAGGATACAATTCTACAATCAAACCCTCGTTCATATAATCATAAATGAAAAATTGTATATATTATTATGTCACCATTCTTTTTCTTACTAAGATAATTTTTGACACTTAAGAAGAGTGCCTAATAGGCTTGATGATACCACCCTCTTTTTGTTTCATTAGTTATTTATGCAATTGTGGGGGAAATTTTGGATTGATAACCCTTTGCCTCTACCTAAAAGGCTTTTTATTATGTTATAATGGAATAGCATGCTAAAATAGGTCTTCTCTATAGGATTCATCTCATGTATGACCAAGAAAAGTATTTTTATAACTTCTTTAATAAGGCAATCAACATTTTCTTCTCTGTTATTTTAAATCTCTTACCAATTTTCTAGCCTTGTAGCAATCAATATTGTCAAACATCCTTTCAAGGAAAACTAGTACCTTAGAGATAGTATTTATTTTTAGTTGTATCACATCTCCCCCAAATAATATTTTCTTGGCATGTTGATGTTTCCCCATAGACTAAAAATCAATTACTTTCTTACCAAACTCATCAACACAATGAAGAAACCTTTAAATTTGTTGATCATTATCAAAGACTTGCCAACTAAAAGTGTTATCAATTATTGTTGGTCTTGTAATAATCTCTACGCTATAGGTACAATGAGGAGATAACCAATTTAGATCAAACTTAGAAAGCCAAAACAACAAGAGTATCAATTGTAGTGTTTCCAATCTATCAACCCAGTGGATATGAAAAGCTTTAAATAATTCAATTGTATCTCATGTTGCATTCCTATTCATCTTCAACATTTTGTCCTTTGTGGTATACACTACCCTTACTTGAGATACAATCAACTTTGGATCTTCTTACGAACTTATGCACTTGATATTGTGTTTAATGCAATTTCTAGTCCTAAAATCATAGGCTCATACTCAGCTATATTATTTGTGCATGCACAAGTCAACTAAAAAGAAAATCTAAAATTGATACCATTAGGAGAGACAATGACCACGACTACAATAATTCTTCTCTAGAAAAAGCTCCATCAAAGAACATAACTCACAAGTAACTAGGTTCTTAAGAAGAAGGATGGGGGTAGTATTTGGGATCAACAAGGTTGCCTACATTGTCATCACAAATTCCAATTAATGATCAGCCCCATTATCCATGTAGGGCATTCATTAGTTTCATTCCCAAGATATTTTATAATGTGCAACATTTTTCTCTACATAACTTGGCCTCTTCCCATGAAAATAAATAGTTTCATAAGAAAGGTCCATTTTATTTTACCTCCAATGGATGCAACCCACTTCCCTGATAATAGCATACCCCACTTACCAAGGAAATCTACTATAATGATACTCATGAAAAAAGACTTACTAGGGTACAATGTTGATTGAACTTCAATTGCATTAACAACACATATAACATTCACCTCCCTTGAATCCATTGCAAAACACTTGCCATATAACTTAGAAATGTGTAGTCATAATCCATTCATAATTTCCAAGGGCATAACATTGTCAAAGGCACCTAAATCCAACATGCAATTATGTAGTAAGCAATGATTAATTAGCAAGGATGTATAGAAATAATTTATATTTTTATGGTTTTTTACTAATGATGTAGCATACAAAATTTGACTTGAAAATGTAAAGATTAATTTCCCTTATCAAATGATCTTGCAAGCTCTACACTCAAATTAACTAGCCTCTTTTGATTAAGGAATCTAATCTACCACTAATCAAAGAAAATAATGCTAATTAATCTAATGTGTTTTAACTATGAAAGATTTTAGATATCAAAGCAAGCTAAAAATTATAGAAAACTAAAAGTTCGTTTTTTAGTAGAAAGGAGGTTACAAAATTGAAAAGATGAAAATAGGAACATAAATTATCAAAAAAAAGAATGTGGAGGTGAAATTTGGAGCTCTTTGAACTAGATGCCAACACTAAGTGTGGATTTCAATGTGACATGATGTAGAGAACACATCTAGAATACAAATCTATCTCAAAAACCATGTTGAATTTGTACCAAAATAAAACAAGAAACTTTTGAGAAGACCACTAGTGGTGGAATGAGTAGAAAAACAAAGATTAAACTAATCTATCACAATGAAATGACAAAAATGAAAATGAAATAGAAGGAAGGATATTAACAAACTCCTAAAAGGCTTAATATCCTCTCCCAAATAAAACTTGTAGCTAAAAGAGAGGAAAATATTATTTATAGGTTTTTTGGAGCTTGCCTTCAGGTGAAGCCCCTACGTAGGTTCTCCAACCTCCACAAATAGCCAAGATTTTGATAATGATATAATGAAAGTGTAGGTTTTCTTTATCCTACGTGCATTAAGGAAGGAAAGAACAATAACATTTCTAGAAAGAGTGCAATAAAACTAGAATAATAATGCTAGTGAATGAAGAATGTGATCCCAAGTACCAAAGGCAATAGAAATTGGGATTCAACAACAATAACAATAGGAAACAAAGAAGTTACATCAAACTATACAATGTGGAACACCTCAAAATACTTTGAAGGAAACAATGGAGATCAAAATGTTTGTTGTAAGAATGATTTTGCACTTCTCATGAGTTTAATAGAGTGCTAGAGAGTCCACACATCAAGTCCATGGTGCTAGTAAGAGCTCAAGGTTTTGTTTATAATGGAGAGTGCTTGAAAAGAGTTTAAAGTTGCCAAGAAAAAGTGAATGAATGAGAGAGTTAGTTCAAAACGATTCAAAGAGGGAGGAGACCAGTACTTGTTCGAATTCTCTTCCAAAGAAGTTACCTAAAAAATGAAAGGTGGTAAGGAAGAGAAATGCTCAAAACAATTAAGGATTGGTGAAATGGCATGAGAGTCTAGTGCATCATGTTTGTTACATACCAAATTGTGAAGTTACTATTTACCGTTAATAGATAGGGTAAATGTGAATATAGTGTGAATTCTGGAGATGAATTAATGATGCTTGTAAATTGTTTTCAATATGAATGTATCTCACTTGATGTTGTTTCATTTGATGTTATCTTAGTTGATGTTATTCATGGTGAAATACTGCATAAGGAGGTTAATGATTCATGTTGATATATCTTGTGAAGTTTATATATACTGCTATTGTGGTGAACATTTGATTGTCGTGAGTTTATGACGGTGGATGCAGGTATGAGAACCATTCCTCCAAGCAGAGGAGAAATATAACTTAGGAGAGGAGCTTGGTTAGGTAAACAGTAACGAGAACCATTTGAACATATACACACACGTCATTATAGGTTGGGAGAAACCAAGTTAGTTATGATGGTCTTGATAAGTCGTCCATAAGCTTTAGGAGTCTTGTTTACTTCTTTGTCTTGTGAGTGATGTTTATTTGTATAACTGACTTATTGTATTACGATCATTGTGTGGATAACGTGAATGGATATAAGTGAAAAGGTTACACACGCTACCTATTATATGTGGATAAATAATATTATTATAATATTTGCCTGGAATTTATATATACACATAAATAGATATATATATTGAAAGTATGTTGTCTGGCTCACAATATATGTATTCATTGAATAAATATGTATATGTATATATATTTATATTTGTTAAATAAATAAATATATATATATGTAATTATATATTAAAGATTAGATATAATATTATTATAGTTATAATAAAAAATATATATATTAAATACTCGGGTATTGAAATATTTATATGTTTAATACATTTAAAAGAACTATAGTAATATTTATATAATAAAATAAATATACAATTATTTCCTAACTTTTGAAATATATATAAATATATAGTTTAAATATTTTAAAACTCTAAAGTGAAAAATTAAAAGATTTATATTTTTACTTGGAGTAAATATTTAAGAATGAAACTATAGAGAATTAATAAATCTCAACAAAAGGAGAATCGAGCCTTTTTCATTCAAAGCATAAAGCTCAAAAGGGAAATTGAAATATTTAAGGTAAATAGTTAAATAGGCAAAAAATTTCTGAAGAAAGTTTTTTTTTCTTGTGAAATGGCGTTTGAAAAAATGCATAAATGTTGGAAGGAAATCTTCAAACAAAGTTGGAAAAGAGGGCAACGCAGCCTGCATTGCATGAGGTGTTGTGAGACTTTCCTTGACCGATTCACTAAAATGGTGAATCATTTCTTCATGGGCGCCATAACTGGTAACTTCCTGTAGGTGGCGTTTTTCCCTTTCTGAGTTGATTTATTCTTGATTTGCTGGCTCAAATAAAGTTGAATCACCTCCATTTTTTATGAATAAGGGTTTAGAAACTTGCCATGTCTCACTTTGAATGTTTTTGTGCATTGTGTTCTCATTCAACATGCCTTCATAAGTGGAAATCATTGCATTTCGGGCCCTATATATATAGACGCCATTGCATTCCATATTGGAATCACTTGTGCAATTCAAGTTTAGCATTTCCTTTGAGCTATCATTTCCATTTCATTATTTTGGTTGCATAGTTTGTTTTTTCTGAGTAGAAAAATACAGTGATTTTACCAGCAATTGCCATAAACAATGAAAATCCCAAAATAAGCTGAGAGTGAAACCAATGTGAGTTTATTGTTGAGTAGGAAATTAGTGGTGGATTCATTATTGAGAGAAGATTCATAGGGAGTTCGTTATAGAGTGAGAAACTATCATTGAGAAGCCAATTATAGTGAGAAATCATTGTTATACTAGAAGCTTGAATTGAAAGAGGGATTGGAAGAACAATTTTGGAAGGAGAAACTTTAAATTAGGCATGGATTTTCTTTATTTTGTAACTTTAATTTGATTGTTGGTTTCTTTTACCTTATGTTTGTTTGTTTTTTCATAGTTTTAAGAGGATAGAACTATTAAGATGAACACTTATAAGATATGCATAAAAGGGAGTTTGTGTAAGGGAATCTATGAGAAAGGGAATTTGTGAAAAGGGGTTTTATGTGGAAAGAAATTAAGGGAATGGTTTATTTGCTTAGCATAAAAGGGAAAATTATGTGAAAAGATAAGGGAAGGGATTTTAATGCATTTAAAAATGGAAATTGCATGTTTTGTTTGATCTCCATATAAGGAGAATACGATGATATAGTTATTATCTATTAGGATTGAAATGAAGGAAGAATCAAGTATGGTCTTAAGCTTAAGTTATTAGGTTAACTAAAACAAGCTAAGCACTCTTAGGATAAAGATTTCCTAATTAGGAGTTATGTTACAAAACCTTGTAAATTGTTTCGTTTCTAAGTAGATAGTTTGTTGTAGGTAGTCTGGGGTGACTGAATACCCATTGAAGGACATAGTCTATGCGTAGTGTAAGATAGCCTTAAGTCAAATCGGCCTTGAGTAGTGTTTATGATAGATGATCTTCATTCGAAGTACTGAATGAGAATACTTTGGCCAAAGTAGTGAAATGTACGACATCCACTTAGATGTGAGATAGTTGAGACTACACTATCATTTCATTGTGATCCTTGTACTAGTTCGAGATTGTGAAATAGCAAGGTTCTAGTTGTGTAGGACACAACACTATGCTCAGTTGGTAATCGTTAAAGGATACCCTACCAATCTCTTCGACGAAGGGAGGGCCATATATTGAATAATGGATGTGCGGGGGACCGCATTATAAGTCTGTGGTTGGTGGAAAAGTGTCTGAGTGATGTTTCTCCTCCTCAGCAAGTGGTCGATGTACCAAGATTTGAAAGGAAAAGAATTCTAGACCTTCTTACTACTATTTGTTCTAAAGCTCATTGGAGCTATGTTAGTAAGGTATGTATTCTTGTTTCATGTACTTGTGAAATTATTATTGAAATGGAATCTTTATTGTAAATTAATATGGCAACTTGTTCATGTTTGATCAATAAAGAAAAGAAAAGAAATTATTGCAATGTAATGTTAACATGTTTACTTACTTGTAGGATGTAAATTATGGAAATTTTACTTTACCGAAGGGTCGGGTCGTTACAATGTTGGTGTCCAGACATTTCCAACTAGGAAGAGATCTAACATTAAAAATTCAATTGAGGGCACTTGAACCTTGATTTGGTTTAAAGATAGGTCCATATCAATAGGGACGTGCTTGGGGAAGGGGTGGACCCAAGCACTATAATGGCATGCATATTAAGGATAAACTACATGGCCTAAACACCAACCTAAACCTTGTTATTTATATCAGCATCATTGTTCTTGGTAGTCACTTGTCCTTGTGAGGGCATTTCATTTACTTACTTGATTTGGGACTAACATTCTTTTCCTTGTGAAGTCCAACATTTCTCACTGGCATCTAGACTTTTCTAGCCTAAAAATAAACTCTTTTTGCACCATAGGATATTGTGTTGAACCCTTTTTTTCTCTACTACAGTTGTTGTTTTATCATTGCCTTTAATCTTAGTATCAACTATTTGTTTACCCTTGTTTGCATTAGGAGCAGTACTACTAGGTTTGAGTGTAACACATCATTTTTAACACCAACTTGCCTATTTCTTAATTAATAACCACTCTATACTTGCATGGTTGCAGCCTTAGTTAGGACTTTGATACCATCATGAGAAGGTTTGGCCCTCTTCTATCTTTGTTGCATACTCTTTCATGTGCTTAAAAGATTGTTTTTGAAGTTTGCACACATTTGTGCCATTTACATTCTCATAATCATGAGGCCACTTTGCACCAAGGCATGAGTCATACTCATTTTTTCAAACACAATTAGGCAATCAAAAATATAAGTTGGATCATCCTCGTCTTGGACTTCATAGTAATCTAAACCTCTATGATTGGGAAACTCCTCTTTCTTCAGCATAGCAATTACAATCACACACTTTAAAAAGTCGTGAGGCAAATAATATGCCTCACACAAAGGTGGGTCTTCCTACATATTCACTTTGTCTCTCCTTAATGGATAATATGTTTTTTTTCTATTGAGATTTGTTATTGTGATGCTAAGGAGTTGCATGTGTATCATTTGGTCATGGCTTCTTGGACTAGTTTATATTATAGGGCCTAATATGCAAGCAATCCCTCATTAAAGTGTGATGCAACATTAGGTGATGGAAAACCTTTCCCATTTTTAGCTACCCTATATGCTAAGTCATTTTAAAGCATCCATAAGCTTTATCTAGTTTATCGTTGATTATGAGAGAACTACTTGAATTATCTTTATCATGATGAAAAACCTTTACTTCAACTCTTTTTATGTACTTCCTTGAAGCTCTCATATTACTTTCAATATCTATATCAATAGCATATGCTTCCCCCAATGTTTCAAAATCCTTATCGCTAAAGCAATACCCCAATTTTGCATTAAATGCCCAAAATAAAATACAAGGCACGTGGACTCATTAGGTCTTAGTTGAAGAGGCATCTTTATCATTGCCATGATAAATCTATTACTAAAATCTACTACAAACTCATTGATGTCCTTCCTTATGGCAGTAATCTCATGAATTGCAAACTTTGGGTTCACTTTTTCTCCAATGAATGTACAAACAACTTCAAGATGGCATCTTCATCATCTATTTCATAATCATCAATGATATTTATGAAGTGTCTAAGATGTTCCTCACCATATAGAGCATTATTTCCTTGGAACTTTAGAATTCGGTCATTATTTCATTATACACTAATTTGGATAGTTTGGAATTCCATAGAAATTGGGTTGCCTATATCTTTCCAATCCTAAAGGTTGTCTAATCAGTTGAAACTGCTATGCATGCGTCCTAATCTAAGCTCTAACATAATGTTGATGGTTAGGCCAATGTCCATGTTGGTGGTGAGGCAAGGGCTAATTAGAAACATATTGTCCTTGATTTTGATTATGTTGTCCAACAAGTTGGGCTTACTATTGGTCCATTTGAACTTTCATGTATAATCATGATTTCATCTACCAAAGCCAACCTCTTAGATATGGTTCTTTCTAGCTCTACATTGGGCTAGTTAGGTTCTTATGCATCATGGAAGGCAATTTTATGCTCCTTTTTGTGTTAGTGGGAGAACAAGGGTGTTGGTCGATATGTGGACCTCTAACATTGAAGTTAGGAATGCCTAGATTTTGCATTTTCTCACTGTGAGTTTGTTCTATGTTTCTTCCAACTCTATACGTTTGTCATTGAACATTAATCAAATCTTAAAAAACAAAAAACAAAAGTTCTAACCATGTTATCATCAAAATCATTTGTGTATTGATCTCTTAAATTGAGAAATGACTTCCTTCTACCAAATGCACCAATCTCATGTTCATGAGAATAAGTTTAGGCTAACTTATCTATCTCAGGTTTCCAAGTTGTATGTTGCATCCTTACAAGTATAGTTGGATCTTCAATGTCATGAAAGTGTCTTTAATGCTTTGTTCTTCCATCTTCTAACCTTTGACTATTTCTTCAACTAAGTTTAGTCAACCAAAGTTGCCACTCTTCGCTTGGAAAAATAAAATTACCCCTAAAATAATTAGCAGTTCAACCAAGTGTGGATATGAAATATGACCAACACACTTCGATGATGACAATCATCAAATCCTCCAAGACAACAACACCATTTGTTAACACTCAAAATTGTATCGTTTACATACCCTAAAGATAGACTAGAATATAAGCCTGGGGAAGGTCAACTTAGAATGACAAACATGCAAATTATGATTAGGCGGAGGACAACTATGGGCCAATGCATGTGAAAGACTAACTTCTTCTTTAGGCTCTACTAGGTTAAAAGGGATGTTCCCTAAGGTTATTTTATAGGACAATAAAAGGGAAATGTTTAGACACAATTGATCCTGAGAATAAATCATACCTAATGTAGTATAGCTTCAATGTGCTAGTTTTAATCAAACTTAAAAACATCACTAAAGCAAGAAGACAACTTATGTATGAGGCTAAAGGTATACTAGATATTATCCCTTATAATCTATTCAATCTAAGAGTGCTCACACATGACTACAAACATGACAATAATGTATATCATTCCAAAGGTTTCGCTTAGGTTAGGTTTCCAAAGATCTAATATTAATAAAACTATGGGTTATGCAAGGTTGGTACAACACTCCATACTAAATAGATTCTAAATGATTTATGTTATGTTCTTATATGTATATTGGTCTGGTGTAAATACATGAATATATTGTAAATTGGTGCCTTGATCCTATATGTGTGATAGAGTTGAATCATAGAACCAAAGAATAAAGCATGTACAATCTAAAATTGTATCATACAAAGGATGGTAATAATGGGGACCAAGTATTGCATTCACACACACGAATTGGGGTCTACATATAAAGCGCGCCGCAATGAAATTATAGCATCAATAATAGAACATTATTCAAAAATACATGAACAAACTAATTAACTTTTTGTATTGTGTTGAGAAGATACTTTGTGAAAGCTTCACAAAAACATTACAACCTTTTATAATGATCAACGAAACAAACACAACTCATATTTAGCAAACATGATCAAAAGAATAGTTGGCATTCACATAAACATATCTAAAATTCACGAAGACATTCACAATCTTTACTAAACATTAATAGATTTTCTTTAACAGATTACAAGTAGCTACAAAATGGAGTTGACACTCAAATTTACAATACTACAAGCAAACCCTAAGACTATTACAAAATGAAGAGTATCTCAGTCTCAAAAACTCTCTATTATGCCAACAATTCATCAACCTTTTTACATCTTCATCACATGCATATATAGCATCACATCTTATTTTTGCAGATTGGGTAGAGTCCCAAGAGTGATTTGCAAGCTTGTAAGTCACCCATACAGGTTGCATTATGCTCACATCACTTTAAACTTGAATCCACACCTCTTGCATCAACAACCATGTGCCTTGTACTTGAAACCATGCCTTGGAGGGGTCCACAAATACATATAGACATTTCAATGTCTTCATCAATCAAATCACATCCAAATGAGACCATCGATAGTATTCATGTGCATGCATGGAAGCAAGTGTGAGTCTATTTGAACAATAGAGTCTACAACAAAACTTGGAAAGATGTGAGGTTCAAAAGCAAAGACAATTCACAATTGTTGCAAGATTTTGAGAGGACTCTCAAATCCCATAGAGCAAGATGACGACAAACATACATAGTGAGAAGGCAAAAGGCAATACAATCACAATGAGGAAAAAGTCCAAAAGGAAAGGTGCATGGAGATCAAAGGTTGGCAAAAAATTGTGCAAGGGAGGAGAAAGTACACAACAAACAAGTATAGATGGAATGTGGTTGGCTAGCAATTTGTGATAAATGCTCAACTGCATAAGAGTCCACACAAGTGACAAAGGATGAAGCTTGTTGGGAATGGAAGCAAATTGCAAGTGACCAAAGGAAAGCCCAACAACCAAAGTGGAGCACAAGGATATGGATGCACTTTGCAACAATTACATTTTGGTGTGAGAGTTCCAAAGGTCAGTAGTATGAACTTGGCGAGGGGAAAGGGTGAGAACACAATTTGCAAAGATTGCAAAATTGCACCAAGTTTCCAAAGTTCTAATTAAGCCTACATTTGACCCAACGCCTTCAAATTTGAAAATTTTGACACTTCGGCACACAACAAAGACTTAGGGGCATGAAACATAACACAAAGCATGATCCTTCAAAGGGACCCATTGAGAAAGACCTCAAATTGGTTATCGATAATGGACAACAAGATAGAAAGAACAACAATGTGTTCATGCATTCCAAATCCCTAGGTACGTGCACTCATCAAGTCTAAATTGGATGCCTGCATGCATGAATGGTCATAAACAATTTGCATGCAAGGGGGTCTACACCAAAACTAATCTACATTTAACCACATCTAAATGGTAAATGAAACCCAAGGAAAGTCCACTACAATGATGTAAGTCAATTTGCCTCTTTTATATCCCGATGGAGTGTGGACCAATACCCACGGAAAGCCTCCCAATATAGAGCAAGCAAATACTCATCTATTAGAGTATAACTGCATTAAAAATAGTGACGACTTCCTCAACAAGTGTTACATATATAGTTTTGATCCTTCGGTGGAGTAATTATAGATGATACATTTCCATGCAATAAAATAGAGGGAAAAAAATCCTAGCTAGAATGGCTCTTTGAATGATGGGAAAAGCAGACCCCAGACTTTAGAAGCTCTCTTCCAACAGTCCTCAAACTGAAGCATTTTATTATGGACTCACACATTAGGCTTATGGCCTTACACATTGAAAGTTCTACCCTTGCTCCTTCAAGGAGGCACCATATTATAATATCAATAAATAGTATAAATGAATGCTTGCATATTTGTGTATCATATTTTCTTTCCATATTGATAAGCATTAACTTTATTGGATTACCAACTGTAATACTCCGCTGATTCTTTTCACATGTTCTCTATAATTCAGTCCAAAGTTGGATTTTCCACTTCTATATTGCAACGTGAAGCAACATAAAAGAAATGGCACTATGTTTTCTGGTGCAATGCTTTTTTAATCACCATCCCTCCTGTCCCTATCATAAAATCAGCAATGCAATGTTCACTTAAATAAAATTATGATGCAGCAACCTAATGCTATTTCATTTTTAAAAACCTAAAATCTGCATCTAATACTCTTCTATAATGGCAGTTATGATAAATAGCAATATAACCACACCTTATCATTCAATTATCCAATCCTGACTCAAGTATTCAACATAAAGCTGGACAAATTCTCCACATCTCATACTCAGGCATACGGCCATTGTAACTTGGCCGAAACAATTTACACAATGACCATGTAATAGCTACACCATCAATGAAAGAAATATTACTCAATCAGCAGCACAACTATATTTAGAATCAAATGCTCAGAAATCAATATGCATCTCAATCTATACAACTTGAACAGTGGATGAAGGCTACTGAAATTTTGTAATAAATCCAACTGAAGCAATCAATCATATATGCATATCCCCATGAAAACTGATTTAGTGTACTTAAAGAATAAGTTCCAGTCACTTTGGCTGTCTTTGCATACAGTGATGAGCAACAGATTAACCTCCAAAACAAGAGGCAAATGCATGCCAAAAGAGACCTGCTCTAAAACTCGAACTGTAAGGAATGGTGCAATTCAGTCTTGTATCCACTTTAATCTGAAAATTGAAATTTTCCATTTTAGGTATACTGTAAGTAAATGGTTTGAATTAACATTACTTCTCACTTCATACCATTTGGGATATCAGCTTCAGTAACTAAGCTTTTCATTGACTTTCCAAGTTATTTGCAACCTTTCAGCTATCAAGTTTGGATCACTGTAAGCAGAAGAATCTGATGGGAATCCCCTCTGCAAAAGAACATTAAGAAGGGAAAGATCAGTCTTGTTCAGGATTACTATTGTAATAATTTGGAAGGAAAAAATAGCATAATAAATAACCAATAGCTGCTCCATCATTGCCAAATATCAAGAAACATCGTTGTGTGCCTTTAATTCTTAAAATACTATGGGCTACTTCCTGCCAAATTTTCTCACTCTACTGAGAGTATTTAGTTGCTAATAATTAGGCCTTAAAACTCCCATCCAATTTTTATTCAGCCTATTCATCTTACTGCAGCTAAAGCTTTGAATGTGTCTTCCCTTCGATTGCGCTCTCGAATGACTACAGGCATTCTTTTGGGATCACTTTCAAAAGTACAGTACATACGAGTGTCTCTTAATCTCATGAGTACACCATCAACCCTTAGCTGCCAAAGCATGCAAAACCCACTTAAAATTGTTTCACATGGTCAAAGAGAACATGTACACATAAAGTACTGTAAGCTTTCAATGCTATGCAATCTTACCCAGAAACGGAGAAGAAGAAACCAACGAGTTGGCATGACTCTCTACAAAAAAGAGTCGTTAAATAAATACATAACCTTTGAAGTTCAGCAATAGAAAGCAAAGATGTAAAATTTTCAAAGTGGAAGATTTTGTTAGTCAAGAAGGCTGCCTAGCATTTGCATGTATTGTACTTTAAATAAAAAAAGACTAAATTCCCAACTTACAAT
This sequence comes from Sequoia sempervirens, assembly GCA_007258455.2. NCBI lineage: Eukaryota > Viridiplantae > Streptophyta > Pinopsida > Cupressales > Cupressaceae > Sequoia > Sequoia sempervirens. Next base: position 139,124 of record VDFB02270896.1, read on the forward strand.
TTTTACAGTCAACAATGAAACACCATTGTCAGCCAATTCATCTTCATACAATACTACCTGTTACAATTGAGTAGTTAAAATTAAAGCCAGATCATTCATGCAAAAGGAAATTTGACATGTAATACATTTCACAGAAATTATTAGACCTTAAACAACATTAAGTTGCAATTACCTCGTCATAAAAGAGTATTGGATCCTTTGATTGTAGCGCTGCCAAATTTATACAATCTTCACACTCTACCCACCTTAGAGTTTGGTTTGTCTCTTTTGGTGTTGACTCCATCTCTACCTGCTCATTTTCATTTTTATTAAGACTTAGCACAAAGACTACTTAATAAGACAATATCACATGATATTTGCTACGCAATGCAAATCTCACTTGCCAAAAATGATGATTTTCTTGTTTTGCATGGTATAAATAATGCAATCCAACGTCCAAGGAAACGTATTCATAGTTTATGCACAATGTGTGTACTGTGTGTTTTCCTACATGTGTGATACTTCATATTGAACAAAAAAGAAAATGTTGTCATCTATGAGCAAAGCAGCCTAGGTATTCTTTATCAACGAAAAGGTGGGGAAATACAACACTAAAAAATATAGATCATCATTGGATTCATACAAGTTGAGAAGTCCATAAATTTATGTATTTTACTTCAAGGAAAATATCAAAATTAAAATAACATCTCAAGGTGAAAAAGAAACAACTTCCTATGTATGCATTGATCTTCAAGTCAATAACTAGGTATAAATTTTAAAAGTGTGAGTATACAATATTAGTGCTATTTAACTCCCTCGTATGAGTAGCAATAGTAAGGAAAAATACTAGAAGACTAATCTAAATCAGCACATTTTGTTGTAATCATTTTTTAACCCATATAATGACTATTTGTCCCTAAGGAGGGGATATCATTTTTTGTTGAATGATTCACAAGGCTTCCTTGCTACATTTTGGAAGTTTTCATTATCTAGAACAGAGCTCTAGTCAAAGGGAGAGAAGGCTGCTAAAAAGCATTCAAAATCAAACGCTTCACTGAGTGAAACAAAAAGAGAAAAAGATGCAAGTAAAGCTGAGCTAGAGTTATTGCTTGTTGATGATCATGAGTTAGAAAATAGTGTTCCAAAGTACAATTTAAAACCAAAAAAGTCAAAGCCGAAAGTTTAAGGAATCTGTCCGATTCACATTGCCAACATATTCCCAGCCTGTGCCAAATGGCATCTTTGGAACAAGGCACAGGCATTCATCAAAACATAAAGGATAGAGGATTCTATCATATGTTGCAATTCAAACTACCTTGGTTGAAATGTATGCAAAGTGTGGAAGCACAAACAAGGCAAATGAACTGTTTGACATAATGTGTGAAAGAAATTATATTTTGAAGCCCGCAATATTCACAAGCTGCTCTAGTAAGCATATATGTAAAATGCTTAGCTCCCCCAAGTTTCCAGGATGGGGACATCAAGGGATGGTGGGATGTGTTTCTAGTATGGGGATACTTTTTGGCCATTTTTTAGGGGACAGCAAGGGATGGCTATTAAAAAATAAGATTTTTTTTATAAATATAAAGAAATTTCAAATATTCATATCATAACAATGATAAATCCCTCAGTTGATACTCCTGGTTTGTTTGATCCCATGAATGGTTCAGTTTCTTATCCTTGCAATAAAAAGATGAAAAGGTCTGTGGAGAAGAACCCTTGTATAATGGTTCAGCAAAAATCTTTGGAACAATGTTTTAAACCACCTTGAGCTGGGTGGGTTGTTTTTCTGCTCCATTTTGATGGAGCTGCAGTGATTTCGTTTGATTGCTGTTTTGTGTTGTCCTATTGTTCTTTGCTGGTTTTGCTGTTTTTCTGAGCTGATTGATCTATCTTTTGATATGTAAAAGGGTTCAGGGCCCTTTCAAAAAACCTGCTTATCCAATCAAAAACATTGATAAAGCATTCATCATAGACATTATAGAAGCTTAATACATAACATTAGATTTGAATTGAGATTTCACATGAGAATTGACAAAAAAATTAACAAAATAGAAATGCTTTCACTACCAATATGCATATATAATATAAGAATTGCAACAAAACGCCCAAAGGCTACAAGTTTCAACTATAAAATGACAAAAATATAGAAAATATATAGTTGTCTCTAATCAGTAGATGCATCTGGTAGGTTTGTATTAAAATCGGAGCTCAAGTCTGAGTCATTGCCAGTATAAGGGGCTGCCACAAGCAACGGAACCCCAACCAATCCCTTCTGTGTCTCCTCCTCATCAATCTATATAGCATCTTCGAGATCAACATCCCAACATAAGGATGGAGCTAGACGATACTGAGAGGTCTATCAATCTTGTAGCCGCAAGGCACAATGTACAACAAACATCTTCTCCAATCGTCTAGAGGTAAGGTTGTTCCTCTTACTGACTTGATGAAGCTATATGCAGACCATCTCTACAACTAAGGAGCTAGAAACCTATGAAAGAAGATGAATGGAAAGTACCCTCAATTATGGTGCATCCTTGCCATGCCATATCCACCATCCAATAGGGTCGGTTTGAGCTAATGTAGCTCTATCTGTCCTTGCCTCGAGTTTGCTAAAGGTTGGACCACAAACAATTGATAAATGCAAGCCATTATGTGCGAAGTAAAGAATATTCCTCTTCAATATACATTTTTTGAAGGGCCTTCATGAACACTTCTTTCACCTCTTCATCATGAGATGGAGGCACTCTTCCAGGCTTAGCTACATACCATTTGGGATTTTGAGCATATGCTGCCATATGAAGTGGGGGTGTTCATAGTGTTTCATCGTCACGTCACAATGGGCTTAAGATGCTCCTCATATAATCCCAAAGTAGGGTCCCTACTATAAATTGTTTGTTTAATTTGCCCAAGCAAGCTATCAAAAGTCTCATTAATCTCTCTAAGGCTACAAGAGTCGGTATTAGCATATCTTATTACTTGCACAATAGGCTAAATGAAGGAGCAAACATATCTGCAAGTGCAAACAACTTACAAAAGTGAAAATCTTAAAAAAAATTTAAAAAATGAAAATATTTTACAAGTTAGAGACATTAATAAGTTAACATTTTAAAAATTAAATAATAAAATTAGCAATTTTCTTACATCATTGTAGATCACCAATGATCGTCAAGGATTTTTTGTTTCACACTTCTTCCTTCAAGTGTGCTTTCTTCTGACCATCTACCCCACTCTGAATTAACCACTATTAATTGTAAAATCTCATGGACCTCAAGCATCCTCTCTAACAAAATGAAGTAGTTGGCATATCTAGTATCCATAGGCTTGAAGAATTCCTTTCTGAAAAAGTCTTGAAGAAAAAAAGTGAAGTGTGAAGATTGCAAATGAACATCTACACATCTCTACCCTCTAACACCACTACTTTCACCCAATATATCTTCCCAATGTCCTTCAAGGTATTGTTCAATGCATGAACACAACATGAGGTCCAAAAAATGTGCTTGTAAGCACCCTCCACCATCAAACCAGCTAACTTACACACATGGGCTGAATCAGTAACTACTTGTACAACATTAGAGGCTCCAACCTCTTCTGTGGCATCTTTCAAATTTTGAAATTGGAAATTTTGCATCCTTCCTCTTCCCTGAACAATCTAAGAAAATAAGAGTCAGCTGAACTTGTGACAATAATATTGATGAGTGGCCGATGTTTGATATCCGTCCACCCATCCATGATGATGGAGCATCCATCCCTTATCCAATTTTGTCTTATCTCTTCCGTCAACACACTCAGTTTATAATACTCTATCAAAGAAGGTGGTACATAGCTTATGTTCTCCAAGTGGGACAAATGAGGTACCAGCAGCTAGCACATCTTTGAATATTTGTTTAAAATATGGTGAACGTGCCACATGAAATGGTATGGCATGAGCATAAAAAAGCTTAGCAATAGAAGAATCGGCCACATCTCATGATTGTATGTTAAACATATCCACAACACTAGTAATTCTCTTCTTTCCCTTAGCTTAGGGTTTGTTTTATTCTTTTGTCAACTTCGAATCTGGCATTGCTATCCAGAGGCAAATATGGTCGTAGACTCTTTGGCCAACCTAGCAATAGACAAGTCTGAAGAGGCCATTTCTTCTCAGTCCATTGACTGTGGCGTGATGAAAATTGATCACACTTTTTGAGGGTTAGAGGACAATATTGTCTTCTCCCTCACGTGAGCCATTGTAACACTCTCAACTAATGCCATGATTAAATGGGCTCGCATTTATTTTGTGTCCTGTCTAAGGCTCTTATAATCATTGTTTTTCACACTCTTGGGTTGTAATTAATCCCCATGATCTATATGCTAGAAAACCCACCAAATCGACAACCATAGGATTTTTGGCTCATACCTACAAGCTAGTTTGGAGGAGTTTAGCAGCAGTTATTATTTCTTTAAGGTTTTGGTTGGCGTGTCTTTTATTCCTATATGGTGGGCTTCATCTCTATTCCTCGCTCCTTTCCAAGTTGAAAGCCTTTTTGCCCACCCCCTACTTCCTCTAATTGTAGACAATGGAGGGAGTGAAGCTGCATTCAGAGAAAACGCAGATGGCATTCCCTAGTTACATCTCCAAAATTCAGCTCCACAAGGTCTTTAGTCTCAACATGAATAACATTTTGGAGACCATTTTGGTGGTGCTTGGTGGAGGCTTCATAAATGGCAGCAATTTGTACAAGGTAAATTTCAACATCTCTAGAGAACTTGTTTTTAAGCCCCCTTTCTTCCCAAGGAATTGTGCAATAGTTCACTTCTTAGCTCTATTCCACATTAAGCCTAGGTATCGGCATGGCCTTGAGGATGTTTTAGAAGTGGCTGAACAAAAGGCTATGGGTGCCACCCACAAGGGTTGTGGGCCCATGGAAGTTCACTAGGAATTGGAAGAACACTTGCTGGCTCCTAAGCTAGAGTGGGTGGAATTGTTTTTGGCCCATGGTTCGAGGGAGTTTAAAATGGGGTTGGACTTTGTGAGCATCCAGACTCTACTTCCAAAATCCGTTGTTGAGGGTTACCCTGACAACATGGAGGCAGTAAAGGTCATTAAAGTCTTGATTAGGGCTTCAAACTTGTAGCCTCTACTGGTGGTAGGATCAGTGGACATGGATACAAATGGGCCTCCAGCTTCTCATGATGTCTTAGCCTCTTGTTCCTCTGCAGACCTGAGCTCTCCTACAGGCCATGGTGAATCCCCAGTGGTGAGCCTGGATTGAAGTTTGTAGTAAGGGTGGTTATTTCAATTTTGTTGTTGTCTGTGCAATGACAGTTTAGATGGTTTCCTACATATGATGCCTAATGTTTGTGACTGGTGAGCATCATGTCAGGGTATAATGTTTATTTGATCTAATGTTGTTTCTGGGTTGTGAGCATTGTCTTCTCTTTCTGTTACAGGAACAGGCTAGAGGTTCTTGCTGATTATCTAGTTTGGGGTTTGCAAAATGCCACCCTCTTGGCAGTTTTGGGCATTGTTGGCGTAAAATCTAACACCTCTGGAGTGCAGGTTTGTACGGACAGCTATGTACACTACGCAATGAGTGCTCTTCAAATTAGGAGGGGAAGCTCCCTCGTTGTGCTGGAATGCATGGAAAAGAAAAGTAATCTAAGTCCTATCTTTTGTTCTCAGCTGGAAGAGGCACAAGGTTAAGAAAACCAAGAACGTTGCAGCTAAGGATTTTCTGGTTTCGCAGATCATTAACTACAACTAAGCTAACTACTTTAAATCTATCCAGTTTCCTCAAGAAAACAGAGCATGAGGAAATGGAGCAGGGTTTGACTATCGGACGATAAACGAGTTTAGATTCTCTACTTGAAGGCAAGGTGGCGCATCTATCATCTCAATCTAAACAAGCTTATTGGGCACAAACAGATTTAAGAATTTACCATGACAATCTTATGAAACCCTATGTGGCATAACACTTGATCGAAATAGTAAAGACTTCACAAACAGCTTTATCACCACAATCTCACGAAACCCTATGTGGCATAACCCTTGATTATAATGATAAAGATTCACAAAACAGATTTATCACCGTAATTTCTCGAAACCCTGTGTGGCATAACGATTGATCACAATGGTAAATATACATAAAACAGATTTATCATCTCAATCTCTTGAAACCCTATGTGGCATAACAATTGACCTCAATGGTAAATATGCACAAAACAGATTTATCATCACAATCTCACGAAACCCTATGTGGCATAACACTTGATCATAATGGTAAAGTTGCACAAAACAGAAAGAATTCACCATTACAATTGCATGAAACCCTATGTGGCATAACAATTAGTCGTAATAGCGAAGACACATGAACAAATACCAAAAGAGCAATATTGAGGGCAAGGTAGGCGCAGCATATATTTCTCTCTCCAGCAAAAGTTATTTACAAATGAGCAAAAGCTCTTATTTATATACATCAAGGTGTAGGGAACCCTAAAATCACCTTGAGTCATCTATAGTCTTGCAATGCATGCAAGATTTGCTGCTAAGCCCTAATGAAGTAAACTATACAGTCAACTGGAAACTACCACAGTTAACCGAAACATCTAATCTAAAAATGGACAATTGTGCAGCATGCACGTCCTTATTGAAAGCGAGTTAACTGGAAGACTACCATCAGTTAACGAAAACCCTAAATGAAACTCCAAGTGTAAAAGCTAATCTCAGAATAGATATGCATGTGATGAAACATCGAGTTAACTTGAAAGGGTAACGCCAAGTTTAACTCCCCGTATAATGTCTATCCCGAGAGGTGGGAACTGAAGTTTACTATTCGATCTCGAACAATCAACCTCAACGAGGCTGTCAACTGCATCAGCATCTGAATGTCAGCAACTTGAGCAATCTTGGCAATCTTTGCACACTCAAACTAGCATTTAACTGACTTATAACTTTGGCGGCTCCGTGACTGAAGTGATGGCCATTATCTCTTATGTGGCTTGATACAAATCGGTCTCAGCTTTTCTAACGAAATCATGAATTAAGACCGATTTGGTCTTGAATTTAGTCTGGTGTACTGTATTTGAAAAACTCGCCTATTGACTGTGAACACGGCTATATTCGACAATTTTCTAGAAAACTAAAATATACTGAGGCTAAAAATAGCCTTCAAGAGTTATTTTTTAAAATCTAAGATATGGGTTTTGTCCGTCCAGAAGATTCTAAGACAACCCACGTCAAATTTTTAAAATTTGACTTCTACTCACCATGCAAGGAATTTTCATTGAGAAAATTAGAGCCTCGAGAACTGATGCTCTGGAGTAAATTTTCCTGAAAAATTCTGGCACATGGGTTTTCTCGAGGAAGCTATTTTGAATCAACCCAGATGATTTGTTTTGCCAAAAGTCGCCAATTCTTCAAACATGCGAAAGAATTTAAGACGAGAAATAGAAGAATTTAAGACAAAAGAAAGAAGTTTTTAGTGCTCTGCTTCTGCTAAAATCGCCATCTTGTCTGAAGTCTGCTGATAATTCTGACTTGTACCTGCAAATAAAATGTTTTGATGTCTTCGCCAATGATTGTTGATGAAGAATTTGCCTTTGGTTTGCTAAAATTCGCCTTTTGGTTGAAGAAAAACGAATTTTGACTTTGAAGATATGAATTGCCTTGAAAAATACGAATCTCCCTTGAAAATACGCCTTGTGAATGAAGAAAAACGAATTTTGCTTGAAAATACGCCTTTGCCTTGAAGAAAAACGAATTTTGCTTGAAAAATATGAATTTCTCTTAAGAAAAACGAATTTCTCTTTAGCTTTGTGAATAATAAATGAAGATGGCGCCATGCTTAAAGAAGATGAAATTCGCATCAATCTGACAACTGCAAGATTTAAAACCTCAGCTGAAAATAGAAGCCTTCTGATTGGACCCCTTTCAGTTACACTGATACTGACACTGAGTCCGGAAATAAATAATAATAAATTAATATTCATCATGCAATTTGCAAAGGCATCAATTTTAGAGATTCGCCATTTTAATGCTAAATATGCATAATAAATATTAAATATTATTCAACTTCAGTTGACAAACCGGATGAAGCTTTAGGCTTCACCGCTAGACTTCACTGATTCCGAAAAGTCATCATTTAAGCTCATAGGCATCCATTTGCTCAAGATACTTCACTTTTTATTAACTTCCTATTTTATAGCTGACGACAAAGTTACAACTGGCCAACTTCGACACTGATTTCCGGGTGACCGAGTGATGCTGAGACCTGGAGAATTCATCGAAAAGCCTACTGAACAAGGAAGAAATGTCTGCTGGGAGACACTACTGCAAAATCCATCATTTAACCCCCGAAAATTAGCTTTGATTAAATTCATTTACGGTTCCGTGACCAAACCATTTTCCTAAACCGCCATTTGACATTCCTTAACGGCGCCGACGAACGCTAACCCTCGGAACCAAGCTCAAAGTGATGGCTGAGATGTGATCAACGATATATCGCGACACACGAAGGGTTTGAGGGCCCAAAAAAAAATACCGGCTCTTAGTTGCACGATGTCATTTTGACGAAGTCGAATTTCATCCAAGTACCCACTTTGCCTTCCGATAGTGGGATGACCATCTGCACTATGTTTAAACGGACAGCCAAGGGCCCACAAGAGAAGTCTCCGAAGGACGAAGCAAGAAAACTACTTCTAAGACCTCAAAAACTCCAGTGCGTATTTTATTTAAAATTACCGCCCAGACTTGGCCATTTTCCGGATATCTTCAGTTTGCAATATTACACTAAAGACCTCGCACGCAGTTGCCAAATCCCAAGACTCCGGCTAGGCTTGCTGGATAGGATAAAATGATTACGCTCAATAGCGTGAAGACTTCGAACGCGAACGGGCTCATCTGACAGGCCTAAAGGCTAGGCGCCTCTAGACTGTGGAAATACACTGAAAATTGTTTGTTGGTCCGCCCATGAAATTACGTGCTTGGTAGAATCGCCGCCACGATCACCTGGAACGTCGGATCGACAAGCAGGATGATGCATCGCGGAGCTAGGCTAGAGTATTACTGATGTTAGGAAGACTCTGTTTGCAAATTTTGCCATCTGGAGGGTCTTTAAGCCAGCGCCCCTGGCCTGTACTTGCACTGGGAATAAACGGAGAAGCTCAGAACGTGAAAACTCCATTTTAAGCTGATCTTCGGATGACTGCCACCGGAGTTCTGAAACTCAATGACTACGTTTGACATCTCGTTGGACGAGCAGACTAGTCGTGAACCAATTGACTGTATTCGCCATCGAAACTGTCGAGATTTACCCCCTCCTTAAGATGGGCGCCCTCAGGCTAGAGGCGCGCTTTTCACTGAAAAGAGCAAATTTTCCATATTTGGAAATTTGATAATTTTTGCTTCTGTTGCTATTTGCCGGAGCTGTGGGTCTCGGAATGCTTTGCTGAATAGCTCGACGGATAGCCAGACTAATTCTGAAGAGATTGACTAGATGCTTGAACATTTTAAACAAGATCTTAACCTTCAACAAGTTGGGCGCCCCTGGGCTATACTTGCACTTTCTGACTTTTCCTTTGAAAAATCTTCATAAATTGACCATTAAAAACTCCGTTTCGATCACTGAAATGACCGTGAGCAACGTGAAATGCTGTCGCGACATGCTCCTCCATCGTGAAAAGCTCTATTCTGAGTCTCTGCTTCAGGCTCTGATCAATAAAACTGACTTTGACTGACAAAATATTGACAAAAACTCCATGCTTGATATTGCCCAAAACTACATTTTACAACATTTTAGCAAGATTTAGACTTTTTAATGCAAAATGCCTTGATGAAGCAAAAATTTGGTTTGGGTACAACAGGCATGTAATAGGTTGAGTATATGCTAGCAGTAAGGCCATGAATGTATCAGTTGCATACAGAGCTCTACAAATCACATCTCTACTTTTTGTAATTTCTCTATTTTAATATAATGGGAGTGGGACCTACCAACTATTCATTGATCAAACAAAATTGTTAAAATATAATAAAAGCTAATTTTTATTCTGATCATTATAAATAAAACAAGCTAAAAGAAAAAATTGATTTGGAGTTTTAGGAAACAATCAATTTTGAATGTTATGGACAAATTTCAAAACAACAGAAAATTAAATAATGCGTGGCTTCATTGTTCAGAAAAAGTTGACTCAAAATAGATAAGAGAGTATTTTGGAAAAATAACATGCATTTCTTTTGAACTCAATTTTAAAAAAGCAAAACCAACTTGGGTTAATGTTTGAGTGCTTTAACAATTACTTCATTTTATGTTGAGCCTTTTATTGAGTTATAATGAACATGTACACTTTTTAAAAGTGTTATTGATGAAATATTTTTATTTTTTAGCTTATTTAGAAATTTAATTTATTTTTCAAAATAGAAGTTTGGGGTGGAAAACCCATATAGAGGTTATTGGAATAAGTGAGATGAGAAGATTGGTCTATCAAGGTTGCTTCTGTTCACATTCCACACAGTAGTGTCATCAAGTTCCATCAGGGAGCTAATGAAGTTTTGTATTCAGAGTTGGACTTGACAAAACGGAAGGCATCTAAAAACTCCAGTAAACTCAAGAAACTTTCAAAGCAAGTAGATGAGGAAAGTCTGAATGCCAAAGTCTTTAAGGCAGTGACAAAAACAGGAGAGGCTGATAGCCTTTAGGTTGACATATTGGCTCTTAAAAATCAATTGCTAACACAAGCAAAGGAAACTCAAAAGAGATATGTTGAACTCAGCAGGGCCAAAGCCTTACTAGAAGAAAAACTCTAGATGGCAAAAGAAAGAGCACAAAGTTTAGAAGTTGTAACAAACACCTTCCAAATAATAAGCGACCCCTTTTCAGCCATCCAAGCAAGAATAAACACTTCTGCAATGCTCTTCTTCAAAGGCATGCCCATACTTCAAGACCTCAAAGTGTGGATAGCGAAAGCTCAAGCAATCCTCTCAGCCAGTAAGATGAAGCGTTTCCAGTTACTAAAGGAGATTAACAAAATGGTTGACCACAGTGATTCTCTTCGCACTAAGTTTTGCAAAGTGTTGACATCCCAGATCACCTTGAGGTGGTGAAGGTGGCCACCCAAATAATGAAGTATATCAATCAAATCAATCAATCTTGAAATCATTGAAAATTGCAAAAGATCGCCAACAGAAACTCTATGCAATTGTGGAAGAATTAATCAGAAAAGGTCTCCCCTCCCCATGGGATGAAGATGGGATTCTCCTAACCAAGGAAGCTTGTTGTAATAGCTGTTGATGATTGTAAAGGCCCAGTCCACAGTGACTGGGAGCTTCCTGAGCCTCTATCCTCTTGAAAGCCAGCAAAAAGTAAGAAACATGGCTAGAGAAGGATTTGCTATGTTGGTTGTATGGGTGATCTCTGCAGATTTTTCTTTTCTATTCAATCCCTTTCACCCTGGCACACACCCTCCTCCCGCTCCCTGCCATTAGGGGAACTTTGTATTTGAAAGGGGCCTCCCTAGAAAATCTCCAAAATAAGTTAGTTCTCTACTAATTATTAATTAAAATAATAAAATGTAACTACATACACTAAGGGGGTCTATATAAATATGTAGAAACTTCTAAACATAATATTTCATATCAGTTTGTTAAAAAATAAAAATTAATTTAACTTACAAATCAAACTTGTAATTGCTATACTTAAAGTTATTCAAACACCATTACTATCAGAGTTCGAATGAGAAGGTTGAAATTGCATTGGAGTCATCTAATCAAAGAACTGATTATGGAAATTAAGAGATTACCTTTAGGGGAGATAACACATTTTGATAATGCGTGGGTTGTCAAAGACAACACTCTTCCAAGATACAATGTGCGGCAAATTGTGGGGGAGTTTTAAGACTGGGTTCTTTGGTTTCCAACTTACACATTGATGTTTAAAGACTGTTCTATGGTCTTGATCATGAAGTTTTCAAACTTTGCATTGATGAAAGCAGCTGATTGCATGGATTTGTGTGCATGAGACTGTCGCTATAGCACTTGGATATTGAATGTTGATGAAATCTTACCAGTTTATGACAGCAAACGCATTTCCGAGGTGATTATAAATCAGATTTTCAGACTCAACACTGTTGTCATCATTTGTTTCAGTATCTATGAGGACGTATGTGTGAGTATGATTGGTGATAATCACAATATTTGGGATCCAAGTATAATCTTCAATGGTGAGATGTTGACTTAGAATTGGAGTGGACAAAACTTCAGAGTTTGTACCGCTGTCCACTTTTCAAATAGCTTACATAGAACTTTGAATGTTCGCATACAAATGGATTGGCCAATACCTCCAGCCCAGCAATGGAGTAATTCTCAATTGGTGTTGATTGGTAGCAGTAATTTGGTTATTGGAGAAGTCTTTATGGTCATTTCCACATTCACATCTCCTATGTTTTTTAGGGTTAATTTTTTATGACAGCTGCTGCCCTTGCATTTCCACGCTGATTTTGGCAACATCAGTTCATGGACAGATTGACATTGAGTACTTACAAGTTTATTGGCAACAGATTGTGGGGGAATTTACAGATTTAGTGTAGTTATTTCTAGCTTCCAAGAGGGTGAGTGATGGGTAAGTTAGTGTGCTTGAAGTTGGTTTTTTGACACTTGGAGATTAAGTGTCAGTGAGGAATTTTCAGTTTATGATCGGGGAGATATTTTCAGGATGAATAATTTGAGGGACAATATTGTTGTCATTTTTTTATCAGCTTATGGTTAAGGACTGATTGGCATCACTTCTAGAACATTGTGAGGAGATATGCTGAGGGTTATTCTTGGGGGTTGGGCAAAATATATTCCATGTTGCCCAAGATTGTGTTACGCAGTGGGGTTGCAAATGTGGACCTCACTGAGGTGCTTTGGCAAGAGATTTTTCATGATATAGATTTCAGTCCTCGTGGGTATTTCAGTTTGGGTTTTGATAATGATTACATTTTTTGGTCATTGGAGAGGAGAGCGCACACTAGGCATTATGGATTAACAGTTTTAATTAGAGTGGCGTAGAGACAACATGGTGGATTTTTCTAGAGATTGATTTGGGACCCTGGGATCACACTTGGGTTCAGTCTAGCTCAACCAGATGTTATTGAGGGTGTCCTGACATTGCTCGAGGACAAGCAATCTTTAGGGAGGGCAGACTGTAATGTCCCCGTTTTCAATCATGTCAGCATTGAAATTAACTTTGACTTTCTCGATGACCGTCAGTAGTGTCAAAAGGGATATTTGTTATTCCCAAGAAGCTTCGGAGTATTTCAGTACCTTCAGATGTCATTTTTTATCAGATTTTTGTATTTTTCGCATTTTCAGTTGGTTGTGCAAGAAATATTTAATAATTAAATAATTAATATTAAGTTGTCGAAAAAGCATAAATTAAAAGGCAACTTAAATTAATTATTTTAAATATGACCAAAAGTGACTAAAGTTATGGAAAGCTAATAAATTTAATAAAGGCACTTTTTGGTGAAACAAAAATTAAATTAAAAGTAAATATTAGTTTTTCAAAAAAGGTGGTGGAGGAGTTACGGAAGAAGGAATGAAAGTCTCCTGGAGTTCATTTTGGCTTTTTTATGCAGATTATTACTTTTTTTGTAGGTAGAAACCCTTGTGGTTTGGAGATTGAACTCAGCTCATCTCAATCTTCGGGAGGATGGAAACCCTCTTGAAGAAAATCAATTTCGGTGGTGAGACTATCCACCCTGGCTGGTATTGGCGGAGTCACTCAGATTTCACATTGGGAATGCAATGATGTTGTTTGGAGAAATTTGTTAAATCTTATTTTAAGACAAATTTCTAGTATTTTTGTGGTAGTTATTCGCGGGGAAGAAATAAGGTTTATTAGAGGTCAACTTGCATTTTTGTTTCAAATTTTGGATTGGTTTACAAAGTGCAAAGTTGAGTGAGGTAATTATTTCATAAGCAGCTCCGGTTTAATCAAACTAGTTTGGAATCATAAATCTTCTCTATCTGAAGGGCCCATGCCTTTAACTCTACTGGCATGAGTCAAAGGGTTTAAAAGAGGGTTGTAATGGTTATTAATTTCCCTCATAGCTATTGCTAATCACATCCTTATTTCTAAGTGGTGAGGAGTCGACTTAAGTTTATTCAAAATGTTGGAAACTTTATCACGGCTTCATTGACAAGTGTTGTCCCCATTCATATGAGACGCAACCTTTAGTTCTATCGTCTAGTGCAAGTTGCAACGACCATATCAAGTGGTCAATATTGACATTTTGGTTTGGTCACAAAGTTGTCGTAGGAGGTAATTGGGCGGTACCATGACAAATAGGACAAGCTTAAGCTACCGCCAAGCTACTAAAGACTTTGAATTGCCTTTCAAAGACCATCATACCGCTCTTGACAACATTGTAAGGGGGTCATGGCAATAGAGGTGTAAATAAGACAAGCTAAAATTCCTACGCAACACCTTGGAACTTTACAAACTCATTTGCAGCCTTGTTTAGAAGAATTGCAGCAAACTAAGTAGTGATTGGCAGCAGAGATTGAAGGGTGACATGATGAAGTGGAAGTTGCCAAGAGTATGAGTCAAATGGAATAGGACTAGCAGACACATCTAGGAAGTTGGGCGCAGAATTGTATACATCTGTAAAAAGTTGGGGAAGAGGCCACACCATGTATCATAGCTAACATGGTAATTGGAGAGATAAAATTCAAGGACTACAGCCAAGCAAGCCACCATACATTTTTTGTGAGGAGTCGCAACTCATTTAGGAGCCATCTTTCTCTGAAATTTTGGAAATTAATTACACGTCAACAAATTGATGATAATATATATATATTCATGTGATTGCTATTTTTCTGGAAATACCAACTGGCTGTGGCAAATTATGTTAATCCATAAATTAAATTTTTGATTTGGCATATTCTAGAGTAACACTGAAAAGTTAAGTTTCAGTTTGGGTAATGGGAAAATTTAGTTGAAGTTGTTTGGTCATAAAGAAAGAATCTAGTTAACATTGAATGCCAACTATTTGTTAAAATGCCTGCACTTGGAAACATAGTAAAAATTGAAAAAATTGGCATAGAAGTTGGTGTGGAATATTTCAAGATTGCATAGGAGGTTGTGGCCATGTTGCAGACTAATATGCACAAGTCCCAAGATAAATGTCACCCAAGCCGAGCTCATTTTACAAGTCAATTGGAGAAGGTAGGAGAGCACTGAGATGGTTGGCCCTTGGAAATATAATATCTACGATATACATCATGTTATGGTCTTTGTCAAATCAAAGCGGGTTCTTAGAGCTATGACCAATGACGAGCTCATTGTTGCCTCTTCTGAAGACATTGATTCTGACATAGATCTATAGGATCTGTCAACACAGAAGGTAGGAGTAGAAAGAGTAATGGGAGAAAGGGAGCACGACATGATTGCAAGCCTCTGATTGATCCAAAATTTACAAACGTGTCTTCTAAGCATCTAGCTACAAATGGTGGTATAGGTGGAAAGTAAATTCATCTGGTACTCTATGCATGCATTCATTTGGCATCTTACCATCTTAGATGCATCCACTATAGGTCGGCTCTATTGTCAGCGAAAAGAAATTGAAGAGCCATACTCTTTGAACTTTGACAGGTCTAGTAAATTAGTTGCAGAGTTTAGTTTTAATGACCAATATTAAAAAAATTGACATGGAGGATAGACAATAAATAAAGATTGACTCAACCACTCATTGTATAACTAATCTTTGGCAAGCCTTATGTTTTGACAGTGGATTCACAAATTTAGCATGGTATGGCTCGCCTTCATTTGTAAGAGGGAAAATCCAAGTGCTCATGGGTGGGTCTTGACAATGTTACAAATTGCTTCATTCGAGGAGATTCAAAAAAAATCTTACCATCATTGGGTAGTTGAACTTCAATGCCTTCGTTCCAATTTTAGAATCAAATAGAGTGTATAATGGGGATGATCTGAAGGAAGTTGTTGAAAAATATCTAATGATAACAATTACATTGAAGCCAAGTTTTAATAGTTTCATAGTGCTTTCATTTTCTATGTTCTTAAATAAGTGAAAAGTTCACATCAAGGGGGAGGATATATTCTTTCTTCACAAAAGATGAATTGAGCCTCAAAAGCCAATTTGCTAAGTAGCAAATTAATTGGAGGATGGAGGCACAAGAGGTTGGAGGACATTCAGTGACCTCTCATCAGTCACTAGCGACGAGGTTGCAGAATTGTTTTAACGAAAAACTACTTGCACCAAATTGGCTAAATTCAAGGGTAACTTCCAATGGTAGTGGCAGTTTCCTATGTTGTTAGAGATCGAGTGGCAACAGTCAACAATAGTGGCTACAATTGAGAACATTGTAAACATTCCCTTTTTAAGTTTGAAAGGAGGAGAATATGGACATCATTGATGTTGTAAACAGTTATATAGGAGAGCAGCTAGCTAAAAAGATCCTCTGGCTGTCAGACTTCTTGGAAGTGTGGTCGGCCAATGATAAGTTCACTGGAAGTGAAAGTGGGATAAGTTCTTGTATGTAGGTGATCATGTGCAGCAAGATCCAAATAGCAATATGCAGACCTAAAAGTATTCGTAGGCATACGATTTTGTTTCTAGCTAAGTTGTCGAATCGGGTACGGGGACAAATACGGGTACATGGGTACGGCATGCATGAATGACAATTGTTGGGAAGGGGTTGGGTACGTTTATGTATATATAAACGTAATATGTTAGAAATATCATTATTTATTCAATAGACTAACAATATATTTAATATTACTATATATAGATTATATATAATTATATTTAATAATATAATATATTATATTTAGCTTTACTATTTTAATAATTTAATTCAATCATATAAATAAAATATTAATTTTTTAAAATTATATCAATATATAGATAGTTTTATTATATTAATAATAAATATTACATATAGACTATACATAATTATATTTAATTTTATTATTTTAATTCAATGATATAAATAAAATATTAATTTTTAAAAATTATATCATATCTAAATATACTATTTAATAAATTATACAAATTATTTTATTTTAGAAATTTATATCATTATATTTAAATTTAACAATATATATTCACACATATAATTTCATTTATATTAAATATACTCCCCTATCTGAGTGATGCCCTATTCATTTCAACTTAGTCGAGCGATGGGTCGAGTGAGATTGTTTCATTCTTTATGGGTCGATACAATCAAACCCCCTTCGTGCCTTCCTTCTCTGCGTTCTTCTCACATTGTGGCGGTTTTTCTCAAACAGATACAAAAAATGGAAGAAATGATGGGGGTTTTCAAAGCGCAAGTTTTTAGGTTTTTTTTTGCTTTTTTGTGAGTTAAACATCACCGGAATTGGTCCAAAATCGATCTAGGCACGCCACGTTAAGCCTGGAAACGACCAGAATTCTTCGCCCAATGTCTGAAATGCCTCCACAACGAAAAAAACTGATTCATGTGCATACCTATAGGAAAATCGATTCTGATTCCGTATCGAGGCGTTTCGTTTCCAAAGTCGGCGGGTTTAGGGTAGCGATTCGGTAACTTAGGTTTGTAGTTCATGTGATGTACTTTCTCCCCATGTTCACACTAAGGGGGGTTGTTAGGAATTAGTCCTCACACGGGCTTGTCAGGATTTTTATTATTTGTGATGAGTTTGTTAGAATATCACATATATAGGATAATATAATATTATTAGTTTTACGAGATTGTAGGTATTTGAGTTGTTAGAAGTTAAAACAACTCATCTATATAAAGGTAGTTGTTATAGAAGCTCTT
This sequence comes from Sequoia sempervirens, assembly GCA_007258455.2. Lineage (NCBI taxonomy): Eukaryota > Viridiplantae > Streptophyta > Pinopsida > Cupressales > Cupressaceae > Sequoia > Sequoia sempervirens. The sequence goes on from VDFB02270896.1 coordinate 156,885, forward strand.
CTATAATATAGGAGATGTGATTCCTATAAATTTGCATTTGTATTATTGAAGAAGGATGAATTAAGAAAGATATTATTATTTTGTTTATGTGCTCTGCCTAAATTTTCTATAAAGACACCCTCCTTTGCAATACAGTGTCAATGCATCCTTAATGGGACTATTGGATAATCAAAGGTTTTCTCTATGCTCACTATTGTATAAAATCTAAAACTATATCTATGTAGAAATCCTTATCTTGATGACATGGCTTTCTAGGTTTCTGTGATTGCTCTTAGCACTTTATGGTAAAATGGTGTATCTCTGCTCTCAGGCTTCATATCTTCCTTCATAAGCTGAAAGTTTCTCAAGGAATTTGGTAACTTCAAACATTTTTTGATGTCCAGATATATTTTCTTCATCAAAATGATAATCCATGAATTTTTTTTTTTACATATTCTAGGGAATTTTCAGTGAGGTCATTTCAGATGCTGCTTATCTTGCATTGAATGTAGTTCTCACTTTTTAGTTGCACAGTCTATTATGAAAACACCAACAGCAAAATTATTTCAAACTGAACCTTGCAGTTTAATGCAAAGACCTGATGAAAAATTCTTCCAACAAACATATGATATAACAACAAATAATTTTCTTAATGACTTTGCAAGCAATGCTTTATGGGTTAACAAACAGTTTTCATGTGGTTGCAAGAATATGAAAATCACTGGTCTGTCATATCATGTCATTCCCTTTGGAGTTGATCTCCTTGGCACATAAATAAACACTTCTTAAAAGCAGAGGACTATATTACCCATACTATAGTGGTTCCATCAATATCTTCATCATAGCAGAAACAATCATTATTAAATCACAATTTATCATGGTAAATCACTGCTCAGCCAAGCCAACAATTGAATTACTATTAGATCACTGATTTTTTCCTTTGATCACTGGCATGATTACCGAGGCTGCAGGTTTTTTCCTCTAATTGCTGGCACAATTCACAAGACCAGTTTAATTGCAAAATAAACTATGGTTTACCGTTTTTCCATCTGAATTTTTCAATTTGCATATAAGATACATGTTTTTTTATTTTCCATCAAAACATTGTTCTTATATTGCAGATTTGAATTATGCTTAAGTAATCAAGCATTGGATCTATTTGGGACCTTGGGCACACTCGAGGACACTCATCTTAAGAAAATAATAGATATCCATTCCATTCTCATTTAGCTAGGGCCTAATTATTGCTTTATGGCCTTGACACAGACCTTTTATGAAGGGTTTGGAGCTTGGTTAAAAGCAATAAAATTATGAAAATGGCATGTGCCATGGAGATCCATGTGGCCTCAAAGACCTTAATTTGACTTGGTGGTCAGGGCTCTACCCTATGATCCAGCTGCCCCAAGACTCCTGCTCTGATTTTAAAAAGAAAAGACTTAAAATTGTTTTGGGCTGTGCCAGATGGAAAAGAAACCTTTTTTTTCCCTTTATTTGGCTTGAAATAATAAAAACAGCATTTTTTCCCCTATTTTTAAGAATTTTTCAGCATTTTCAATTTCTCAAAATTCTCCCAATTAATTGAATTGAAATTAATCTATTGGTTTGCCAAGTCTAACCCATAAAAAAAATTGCTACTATGATCTTCATAGAATATTATTCTAGCATAACAAACTGCAGGTAAGGCAAACCAATGTCAGTATCACAAGAGTGATGCTATACTCAAAAGAAAAATAAATCTTAAACCGTTTGTGCTTGATTCTAACCTCCACATTATGTGCCTAGCTGCATCAAGACCATTATTTTATGATACCATTCATTCTGATATTAATGAAGATAATCCCACGTTCCTTTACTCAGTTCATGTGCTGCTAGTGTGACTTTACATGTTGATATAATCATATATGTTTTTCTGTCAAACTAATTACAAAAGCTTGCAAATTACAAAATTATTCTCCTGCAGTTTCACTATGCCATTCATTCCCATATTTATGAGTACAGTTTCATATTCATGTAGTCAGTTCATGTTTCCCATTCAAATTTGTGAATGACAAAAATATTCCCCTGGCTAAGTCACGGCCATCCTTTGTTTCTTAATGATACATATTTAACTGTTAAAAGAAACTTAAACAAGCTTCAATCAGTATTTCAATTTTTCCAGGCAAAAATTCAATTCATTTCTTTTCATGTATAATACTCTTGTCACTTTCAAAAAGTAATCATAATCAACTCAAACATGAATATGATGAGACACGTAAATAACCAGGCACAAAAATATTGAACATAAAAGATAATGAATATATTTAATCCAAATTGACCCACAATACACCAATTTTTTACTCTATAGTCCTACTATCAAACATTTTTACCCAAACATTTTTTATCTTTTCCTAACACAACTGTACTTAGTGTTTTAAGTTAAAAACAAGTACCTTTAAAAAACCCTGTATAGCCAATCCATAAAAGGGCAATAATGCAAACCTGACTTCTGCTTGGTTCAAGTACTTCACTGCCAGCATATGGTGTTGTGAATGTATAATCATAATCCAGTATTACCTGCTGACTCGGCTTACTGTATAGCCAAATACACAACATTAAACAGCACGTGATGGAACTAAAAAGCCTTTGGCACATCAGCATGGAACTAATACTTCAGAAAGTAGAACAAACGTGCTAAGTTACAAACATTGCCATAAAAAATAAAAAGTCTCCGATTCATGGGAGTTCAAATACAACAAGGAAAACAAATTAAAGGAAATAGGAAAAAGTGACTTGTTTCACTTAAAGCCTGGCATAAAATCCAAGTCCCTAATTTCATGGATGAGGGACTTGCATATTATAATTAAATGGGAAAAAGAGGAAAACATGCATGCATACATAATGCTAGATAACTATTCCCATACCATAGTGAAGCTAATAAAAATTCAAACCTTCTAAATTTCCATTGAGCTGCAGCTGGGACTTCAACAGGTGGTAAAGCTTCCTCCTTCCATCCAAGGAGTGCATCAAATGCATTAAAGTGGATTCTAATTCCAGTTTCCTCATGAACAAGATCAAGCCAGCTTTCTCCAAAGACCATTTCTGGTAAGTGTGCCGTATCAATCTTTTTCTCCCATCTGCAAGATCAAGGTAATATATATGCTAAAGACTGCCTTGGCAAGTAATAATATGATCTGTTCTAAATAAGACTTGTACTTCCAACAAATATACAATCTGAAAAATTAATGTCAGATAAATTCTATTCTACAGTTGAGAGTCAAAATTTTGAGGAAAGAAATACAATTTACAGGAATGTTCTGGTATGTATATATATATAAATATACCCATTCAGAAGTACATGAATTAAAACAACAAAAAGAAGTTTGTTATCAATTATTCTATAAAAATTAAAATGCAACAAATGAACAACTTATGACACTAGTAACTACAACAGAAATTAAAATGCAACAAATGAACAACTTATGACACTAGTAACTACAAAAGAAATATCCCTAGACCATTATAATCAGAGAAACAATATTGCCACTCCCTTGCTGCAACCATTGCACATTTACACATCTGCTGATTGATATTAAACTAAATGGTGCCTGTCCAAACTCGTGAATCATAGCCCATATGGGTCAATAGTTACCTGCCTTGGTTGCTTAGTTAAGAGCAAGAAGTCGTTTATTTATGAACCTAAATTACAAATTGCACCCAAATGAAAGTAAACATTGATAGCTCTAATGTTCTGTTCACAAATAATACTGTTCATTTATATTTTACCCATGATCTAATTTTGTAATATTGCTCGAGTTTTACTGTAATCTTTTCTACAAAAGAGATACTTGATTGACAGTTTTGATCTCAGGGATATTATAAATAATCATCCCAAGTAGGAAGTTTCATGGAGTTTTAGTTCAAGAAAAAGGAATAGCCTAAAAAATAGTAACTATAATTCCCCAGCGAAGTAACCTACTTTAAATATTCTTAAAGAGTTTTAATTAGGCAGAGGAGGAAGAATAGTCGAAACCTGCAGTAGGCATGTTATTGCAGGAAACCATAAGTTATAGACAAATCTAATTTGTAAAAGCCCAATATATAGTTGCATAGACTACTACTTATGGTAAAACAATACAAAGTATTCTTATTCCTACTCAGAGAAATACTTGAGTGTAATGTTTATAGACTCCTTGGTTGTTAATTTCACTATAGTAAAAGAGTAGCAGTGCTCTCATTCCCACTCATAGAAATATGCCATTCGTGATGTCTAGTATTATCAACTACATTTTAAAGAAGCAAGAAACCTTGATTGTTCGTGTCTTATTTCATTAAAGCATTGAATTGTAAGTGAAAGAATTCCTGTATGATAGAGGTTATTATGCCTACAATGTAGACTTTTTTTTAATATTCCTTTTCAAACAATGCATAGTGTAGTTTGATACTGCTAAATGCTTCTCATATAAAGCTGGAAACTGGTCTCTTAGTCAACACCATCATCAACTTGTAGTAAACCCATCCAATGCACTCATGATAATGCTATGAGCCCAACCATAAATCTTCTATAATTTCCGTAAATAATACAAAAAATCCATAGGTCTATATATCTGAAATGGAAGAGAAAACTAACTTCTGAACTTGCTTTCAATATAAAGTAGTTCTCGGATTGCTGAAACTGAAAAAGAAAAACAGAACATTGATATTGCTAAAACAATAGATTGAGAATACATAAAAGAAAGTGACAACATTTTTGAGAAAGTATCAGCATTCCATGAGGACACATCCCCCCTCAAATCCCCATGTTTCCAAGACGGGAATGTCCCCGAGATGCAAGGACTTGGAGGGGACATACCCAAGACACAAGACTTGGAGAAGACATCCCCCCGTCATCCCACCACTACCGCTCAAGACCCAAGGACATTTCCAAGATGTCCCCCTCACTTGGGGCCTCCGGGACGTCCCCGAGATGTGTATGGGACTCCTAGAAGTCTCTTGACCATACCAGAGACTTCCAAGTGTCCCTTGGGGTGAAATGAATCAAAAGTTTTGTTTTTAATCAATTTTTTTAATTATGCGCCACAAGCCCTAACCCTAATGGCCTATGGGCCCCACCCAAACCCTAAACTAACATAAAACATACAATAGGCATCTAAGCCTCATTCCAACTCACTCCTAAGTTTCAACAACAAAGTTGAAAGTTGTAACAGGAAGCTGCAAGAGTGAGAAGGATTCCAAGTGAGAGCATTAAGATTGAAGAATGGTGAGAGGAAGAGCAAGTTTGACAAGTGACATCAATCCACCATTAAATCAAAGGATTCAAAGCAATATTCAAGCCTTGAGGTAGGCTTTCTTCATAACTGTTTTTTTTTTTTTTCGTTGTTCAATTTAGTAACTAATTACTAATTACTAATTTTAGAGTCCAGCAACTTGATGGGATGTAGAGCCAATGGGATGTAGAGCCAGAGGAGCCAACACAAGTTGATGATGCTACACAGATAGGATCGGTTGGTATTGGTTTGGAAGAGCTTAAGATTGTGGAGTCCAACAATTCTAAAGATGAGGAGTTAGGTGAGAACTCTGGGGATGATTAGAGGCATCGAGCCATTTTGTCATTTTGAACATTATCATTACGAAATTTTGAATATAATTATAATATAAATTTTGAATTCTTAGAGTCCAGCAACTTGATGCAATGTAGAGCCAAAGGAGCCAGCATAAGTTGATGCTGCATAGATAGGGTTGGTCGGTATTGGTTTGGAAGAGCTTAAGATTGTGGAGTCCAACAGTTCTAATGATGAGGAGTTTGGTGAGAACTTTGGCGATGATTAGAGGCATCAGGCCATTTTGTCATTTTGAACATTGTAATCATCATTATGAAATTTTGAATATAATTATAATATAAATTTTGAATTTGACATTTTCATTGTTAATGTTCAATGCAATCATTGCAATGTGTTTACTGTTTAGTAGTTTACTTAGTATGCCAAAGTTTCATTTGTAATCCTTGTACATCTTTTTATAACAAAGTCATTGCCCCGTATAGGGTGGTCCCCCTCTGGCACTATTAGGAAGATGGAGAGGGCTGAAAGGCAGCTGAACTTGAAGGTATGGAAGGGATAAAAGGTTTGGACGAATACAACATTCCCGAACTACAAATCCAACTACTAATATTTCAAGTATTATTTGTATTTGCGCCACCACCCCACTACCCCCAAAGTTAGGCCCTTAGTCCAGCCCCCCCATCAGGAAACTCTGTGGAACTACGTATAGAAATCAACTCAGTCCATAAAAGATCTCCAAAAACAGTGTGGTCACTGCATCTGACCCAGATATAGTGTTACTTTTTACAGATCGGTTCAGAAAGCCCATCCATAAAACATACAGAAAAAAAATAATTCTAAGGTATAAAGGCCATATTAGTAACAGATGTTCAAGTATTTTGGTGTCTTCCCCCGCCATGTCTTCTACTGTGAAAACTATTCCAATTGATCAGATTATCAGTCAGAACCTTATTTCTCAATTTCTTTTCTCTGGTGTCCGAAACGTCTTATGGAACCAAGATAATATAGTCTTAGTCATCTAGAGGTGGCAAGAAATTTGAAATTCTGACAAATTTTCAACTATCTTCTCCAAGCCTAGACATAAAACAAATTCAATATTGGCACTGCCACATAATGTATCTAAGATGAGCATATTGAAAGTTGAAACAACCAAACTACTATAAAAGATTGGTGGTGGAGGTTATTGTTTGTAACATGTCCTATAACTTCTTTACTAAAGAAAGGTCAAAAAAATGATTAGATACCATAAAATGAAGCGAGCTTATTGTTGCAACTTAAAGATGATGCATGTGACTATAATTTTTCAAAATCTAGAGAAAAAATTTTCACTGGGTCATTGCAAATGGGAGAAGAGCTCCCTTAAACACTAAAGCTAACCTTGCATGAGTGTCATCTAGCCACTTTCTAATGTACAAAATAGTACAGGCATTCTTTTAGATCTTGGAATTTGCAACCAACTCCACACTTCCAAATTATTAGGAAGACAAGTAATTGTGCATGTGTTTGCACACAATAAAAAAATATGTAAGTCATGCACTTTGAAAGAAAACAGATTGTGATGAGGACATACATTATAAGTGTGTTAACTATAGTTATCTATTCTATAGTTGAAAGCTAAGATACCGGTTTGGTTTCGGGTTCGAGGGTTCGGTTCGTCGGTTTGATAAAAAAAAAATTGGAGGTTGGATTCGTTTTGGGTTCATTGATACAAAAACATACAAAAATAATAAATATATACATATTTATAGCTAGAAATCAAGAATATTAGATGTAATATATATATTTTTAATATTTTTTAATGTATAATAATATTTATTAGTCTTATAAAATATTAATAATGTATAATATTATAATTCACAATAAAATAATATTAAATTGTTAATAAATAATAAAGTTAATATATAATATAATATTAATTTAATTTAATTAATAATACAATGTAATAATTAATATTATATATATAATATATTAATATATAATAATATATATTCTTAATTTTAAAAATTAACTAACCTACATAACTATTAATGTTTGATGATTATTATATATATTATTATCTATGCTCCACGGGGACGCGTCCCCTATGTTTTTATGCCGTTTCCCGTTCTGGGTACGAAACGGGGACGCGGGGACGGCTAGGAAACGTCCCCTGGCCGTCCCCTTTTTCCCTCCAAGTACCCGGTACTTCTAGGGGACTTTTGGCAAAAGGTAGGGGACGTAGGGTACTTCTAGAAGTACCCGAAACTTCCCAGCCGTCCCCCATCCGTACCGGGTACTTCTAGAAGTACCCTATGGCCCAGCAACAAAAAAAATACATTTTTATAAAAAATTAAAGTTTTTTAAAATGAAAAAAAGGCATGGGTGGGCCCACAAGGGACGCCCCATGCCACTTAACCTAATTTATGCCTTATATATGCCCTAAAATAGTTTACATAAAATATAATAGACTTTAAAATGGCATTCATACATTGATCTGATTATCAAATTCTAAGTTTCATTTCCTTCAATTTTACTATCATAAAATGTTACAATATAGCTACAGCCTTACACATATTCAAACTGGAAACTAATATGGACAGATTTGCATATATATGATGCTGAGAATGGGCTACAGCAGTGAGGAAACTACAGATAACTAACTGATTGAATATCAGCAGCAACAACAATTTACAGATAATTATATATCTCAGACCAGACCTGGAATAAGCTCACGCCTGGGCCAAATAGTCACTGGAATCTCCTTGCAAATGAGTGCAGGTCTGAGTAATCTTCATGCCAAGGCATATCCCACTCCAGGTGACCAATATTCAAGCTAACTGGGCACAGATATTCACTCACAGCCACTGTGAAAGGATCCATGTCTGCTCACTGTTCTGAACTACAAGCTCATGTTGATATTAGAAACCTCTTCAAACCCAGTTGCTATGCCCAATATAGTAAAATGAGAAAAAGAAACTCATTTTTACATTTGGCTTGTGAAGTGAAGGAGAGCAAAAGAAGAGAAGCTAAGTGAAGGATTGCCAAACTAGTTAGTATCGTCAGACTCCAGCCTTACGTTGGGATGTTAATCCCAAAGCTGCTATACAGATTGAGGAGAATGCACATGAGGCATTGGTTGGGGTTCCATTGGTTGAGGCAGATCCTTCTATTGACATGGACACTGACACTAACTTAGACTCGAGCTCTAATGGCGAGGGCGATGCTGATTTAGACCTACCTTATGCTGATTAGGGACCTTGGACAGCGATATATTTTCTTAGTTTTATGTTTAGCATGTCATTTCATAGTTGAGACTTAGAGCCTTTGGGCATTTTGGTTATAATTATCAGACTTTTATATGATACGTGTGCACATTGATAATGAAAAGCATTTGAATTTTGTTAATTTGTTTGTCGATTCTCATGTGAAATCTCAATTCATGTCTAATGATATGTATTAAGCTTATACAAATGTCTAGAATGAATGCTTTATCAATGTTATGCTATGAACATTTGAAATTTCTATATATTTTTAAAAAATTCCCTATTTTTTTATCAGCCGTCCCCTGCCGTCCCCTAAAAAATGACCCAAAAGTACCCCCGTACCAGAAACTCGTCCCGCCGTACCGGGTACTCCCCGTCCCCGAAACCCCGTGGAGCATAGATTATTATACATCCCAGTGGTCTTCGAATGTTTGTTAATGACCGATGGAGTGTTGAGCCAAATTTGCACGAATTAAAAAATTACCCTGGTGGTGTCCAGAGCTATTTGGTTTATGGGGAGCGGCAGCAAGTGATGAGAGTTGGAGTAATTGTGGTGGTGGTGGTGTTGCAGAGTGCAATTGATTTAGTATGGCTACTGACCCCTTGTGTCCACATTGTTATCAAAATGCAACGTGATTTGAGGCATCAAAGGGAATGTTGAAGCCAAGTACTGAGAAGTCCGACTGACATAAGAGAGATGGTGAAGGAAAGAGTCTCTAAGAGAGTTGTGATTGTCCCTTTCCCACTCAACTACTCCATTGCCGACACGAACACGAGCTTTTTCCCAACCAAGATGGTAGCATTTGTCAATAGGGGCATAAATAGGAGCGTAAAGAAACTGAAGGAAATTTGGGAGATTTATAGGAAATTCGTTCAAATAGCAAATAAAAACATTGAAATTCATTACAAATTCGCTGGAAACTATCCGAAACGAACCCACAGGCAAATTCTCGGACCCAAGCCGGACTGGACCTGAACCTCGAACCAGACCCACACCGGACCCGGACCTACCCCCTGCACCCAACGAACCGATAAAGTAGGTTGAAAGGCTATTAGATGCAAGTTGTGGATACATTAAACATTTAGATATTTAGCAAATAAGTGCATGCATCCTTTTTCTAAATAGGCATTCAAAAATAGAAATCATATCATTTGGTAGTTGAGCCTGTCAATCAACCATTTCCATGTCTAAACTTTCTTCTCACCTTCAAAATTCATGTTTCTACTTATTGATATCATTACGGGTATCAGCTTGGTATCTTCAAAGAAAGAATTATTCTTCATCTTCTACATTTGCTAGCTTCACTCATGCTGCCTACTCCTCATCGACGAATGGGTATTCTTCACCATATGGATCAATTTAGTGATCTAACTACTTTATCTAGTAAAAGGATGAAATATTGTGCTTGTTAGAAGCACATGGAACATTCTAACAATGAATGTGTCCTCTTCTTGTTGAAGCACATGGAACATTCTAACGATGAAAAAAGGTTAAGACTCTTCTTGTTGAGTAGGCTTCACAATATAGAGATTCTTAGATTAAGGTAACTCATCCTAGTACTACTAATCCTCAGGTAACTCTCATAGTCAATGACTATTATGTCAACAATAGGGAAGTTCTACTTACAATATCAAGTCAAAAATTGATTTGTAGTGCTTATCCTGAAAAATGGTAACAGGAACTTGATCACACAAAACTTGGTAGATAATCTACAGTTACTAGCTATAGCCCATTAACACCCATAGCACTTGGGGTGGGTCAAGATGAGACATTCCAAATGCACTTCTAGCAAAAGTTTAATCAGATTTCCCATTGAGCCATTCTATGATATAGTTGATTGCAATGTCACTCTCATTGATTATTGCAATTTGATACTTGGAGCATCTTATCAGTATGATCACAAGGCGGTCTTTGATGCTTCCACAAGACCTACCAACTGCATAGGGATGATAAAGTGTATAACTCACTTCTTTTGTAAGTCCTCTGCTCTTCAATAAGCCAACGATTAAAAATGTCAATCTGCATAAATTTCTTACTCTATTATTTGGGAAGCAAATGAAGATAATGTTGACATGCTCCCACCTAAAACTATAAAATCTCTTGTCGATGCATATTCTAATGTTTGAGGATCCTAAAGGACTTCCTCCTTTAAGACCCATTCAACTTCTATTAAACTTGTGCCAAGTTCTCAATTAACCAATTGGCCACCTTACTGCACTAAACCTATTGAGAATGCTAAGAGAGTGCCAAATTATACATTTGTTCAAAGAGGGATAGATCCAACCCAACACTTATTGCAAATCTCATGCTCTTGTCCTACCAAAAAGGAACATAATGAGTATCAAATAGTCAAACATTATTGTTATCTACAAAATCAATTTGAAGAAATTCTACCCACTTGTCAAGATTGATGATCTTTTAGATCAACTTTACAGTGCCAACTTGATTTGACTTGGCACGTTAAGGTGCCACTTTCACATTTCCTACTGAGCCAGCCCAAGATATAGTTGATTGTGATGTCACTCTCATTCATTGTTATGATTTGATACTTGAAGCATCTTATCAATATGATCACAAGGCTGCCTTTGATGGCTTCCACAAGACTTACCAACTGCCTAGGGATATAAAACATATAAACTCACTTATTATGTTTATCCTCTGTTCTCTAGTAAGCTAGCAATTTAAACAGGTCAAGTTGCATAATTTCTTACTTTGAATTATTTGAGAGGCAAAGGAAGATAATGTTGGCAAGCTCACACTTGAAACAATCCAATCTCTTGTTCATGCAAATATTGATGTGTTTGAGGATCCCAAGTGACTTCCTCCTTTGAGTTATATTCAGCTTGTATTAAGATTGTGCTAGGTTCTCAACTACCCAATCAGCCACCTTTTGTAGTGTCCCCATTTCCTAGGTTAGTATCTTTTGTAGTGGTTAGTCTACCATCGCTAACATGGGGTTTAGGGGACCCCTTTGAGGGTAATTTGTGGCTCTTTAGCAGGCCTTTTGATATTCATTTCAATACTCTTCAGCTCAGTGGCTCGGCGTATTTGTGGTGTGCTTTCTAGAGGCCATTCTGGACGTTTTCTCCCACACTTACTATTCTTAGTAAGTCACTTGGTCACATTGCTCATACTTACTATTTGTAGTAAGTCATGGTTGGATCAGTTGTCATCACGCCTATATTTGGAAAATGTTGATGGATCACTCCCGCGAGTTGGTGTTGGTATTATATGGGGAGTTTATGATTTAATTATATTATTAAAGTTAAATTTAACTTTAATAAAATTATTTATTATTGATAACTTTATAACATGGAGTTAAGGGGTGATATGTGGCATTTAATCAAGTAATTATATTTTAATGTTACTTTATGAAATATTATTTAAAAAAGCAAATGTCAACAAAAGCAAATATTATTTTAAAAGTTTATTTGGCCAAGTGGGGACATGCTAATTGAGAGAAGTATAAAAAGCAAAAAGTAATGCTTTTTCATTATTCATTGATTTTTGTGCAAATTTGGATAAGACTGAGCAAGGGTTTGCTGGTTGAGAGTTTGAGCTTTTCTAAGGATGAAATCCCTCAAAAAGAACAGTGTCTGCAAGTGTGAAAGATCACCCAAGGGCATTAGTTTTGGATAATCTCATTCAGGGGTTATCATTGAGCTTCATTGATTCCAAAAGATTGATTCAAATCAAATTATAAGGGAAGAACAGATCAGAATATATTAATTGCTGCTTATCATTGTTGCTGGTAGAGCAAACAACAGATGGCACGTGGTTCCCTAGGCAGGCCGTACATCCCCAAGCTAGGCATGTGAACTCCTAGGGTCAAAACACCTAGGTTTTTGGCTGGCAATCAACATCTTGGTTGGCATCTAGGGCAGAAAATCATTTGTGCAGCAGTTTGGATGTGGATTTTGGTGGCATTCAAAAGTGGCATCTAGATTTGTGAGTTACCAATTGCTGGTCAAAACACTTTCAGATCTGCAGTATTGCATATTTTGTAATTCGGATATGATTCTGATGCAATTCCTTAAACAATAATCAAATCTGAGTTATTTATTTCGTGCATTTGTTTGGAGTTTGTTTATTTTGCAAATATTTGTGTAATGTCCCCTTTGGGATAACCCTAATTCTTGCCCTAGAAATACTAGTTAATGCAGTTAAGGTTACAACTTACCAATTAAATGCTTTAAGCCGAATAAATCTTGGTTTAGGTCCTCCAATCATGTTAGATAATATTGGAATATAATTCATATAATCAAACATATATAATAAATGTTTTATCTATTTAAATCATGTAAATATCTAATTATTTCAAATAATATAAGTCACACAATATCATAACACACATTGGAAGTTGGATCATAATGGGACTAGGATGAGGAGCATGATAGGTCCGCCTGAAGCTATCCACACCAAGCCCAAGAGTGGATATACCATCCCTCTTGGCCCTCAAGTGGCACACACAGTCATCCAACATGGGGTGGCATACTTGGTGAACAACTTGTATCTACATTCCCTACCCTTGCTGCCTTATCCATCCCTTTTATGATTGAAACCCCTTAAATTCATCTCGACAACCAATCCATGTAGAAGTTGGGGAAAAAGGCTACCATAGGAGGCCCATAGACATCCTCTCCCTAAAGACCAAGGGCGGATATCACCCCCTGGCTCCAAGTGGCACACACAGTCATCCATCATGGAGTGGCATACCTAGGAAGAAGCCTAGTATCTGCTCAACCTACTGGTATCTCCCCCACTCCTCCCCATGGCTGTTTGATGAGTAAAATAAATACAAATAACAAAATATACAATTACATACAATAATCATGATAGAGCATACCACACTGCTTGCTAAGATATAAACTGCTATATTCTAAGATGCAAATATATTAGCAAATGATGCCTTTTGTCCTTGTCTGCTGAATGCAAATCATCATGTTTGCTTTGCTCCAATTGCCTTGCTGTTCAATCTGTTCTTAATATTCAGAAGAAATAAATCAGACGAATAAGAATCTATTATCCATATTCATACAAAAGAACCATAATTACTTCATAGTTTATAAGGCTCAATAATTGCTGCAAGCATCATTATTGTATAAACATATATATATATATATGGACTTATCTAATTATGTCTATTGTTGCACTCGGAAATATGTTTCATACTTCTTATTTATTTCTTCTTCCATGATTCGATGATCTCCTACTTTAAATAGATCTCCTTTTATATCCATGAGGAGGGGAAAAGACATGGCTTTTCCACCGTAGCCTTCCATTGCTAAGGGGCACATCCCTCATAGGTTGAGCGCTGCTATCGTACTTCAAATCTAATCGCATATATTTAATCGCTGCCATCATTTAACATAAGCTTGATCGCTGTTTTGTAGAGTTGGTTCATATATTCAAGTCGGCCAATAGTATTGCTGTTTGTGTAAACTAATTATAATTGTTGCCTTTATGATAAGGTAAAGTCAGTCCATACTAATATAAGGTTGCGGTTTATATACAACTAATTTTAATCGCTGCTCATGTCATTGTACTTGTTACCGATGATAACCACGACTTTTCTGATATCCATCGCTCCTTATTGATATGTTTTCTTGTCTCATTCAATCCCTGCACTATTTTTCTTTTATACACTAATTTGTTTATGCCATATATGTATATAGACTAAGGTCGGCCACCTATGAGAATTTAAGTTGACTTTATTAATTTAATTGATTTCACTATAGTAGTCATCCAAGACTTAAGATTACAATTGCGGGGGCATGACAGTTCACCCTGCCCAAGATTGCTTGTCCTCAAGCAATCACAAAATATTAGCTTCAATTGTGATATTTTGATAAGAACTGGAAATTCTAAACCAAGTGATGATTGTTTTGGTTATGTTTGACCCTATGTCCTTGGAGAGTAACTGTTAGTGTTCTTAACCTCGATCTACTACCGATAAGGTTAATACCATCCTCTAAGGTATGAGCACAATTTACTGTCTTATGTATAGTTACTTCCTAATATCTCTCAACAATGTGATGAGCCTAACTGGCTCCTCTCCAAACCCCTGATGTTTTGATTATCTTTTTGTGTTTTTTTAGTTTTTTAAGAAAGTTTCTAGAGAGAAATAGAAGGGGCACAGCATATAAAAGTTCATAAATCTTAAATCTGAGCTATTTCTCATAAATTGTAATTGCAGAAAGTAATGAACAACCACAACAATGAGATCACAAATGATAAACGTACCCAAAAGCTTCCGGATTATTTAAATAAGAAAATAAGTCCACTTGCCAACCAGGAATGGTGAAAACTGACAAATATGAACGCCGAAGCTCCAGATTTGACTTCTTCCACTCAGAGACAGGACACAAAGAGCAGAGAGGAGTAAACGCCAAAGAAGCAATGAAGAAACAGCCAAAATAGAAGGCATTTTGGCCTGTAGGAGAAACACGCCTTCAAAAAGGGGGTACGCCAAGCAAAGGAAATGGTACGGCTGGCCCAAGGAAACTGTACGGCCTTATGGAATATTGTTGACTGCATGAACATGGCATCCCAAGTGGAGAAACCCTCTTCCTTATTGCAAACAAGTAAATCTCAACAAGAAACTCTGAATATAACTCAAATAGAACCTCTGAATGAAGCTCTCACAGATGCACTAATTCGACTGGTCTCTCACAGTCTCAAAAATGCTCAACACTGAAGAAGATCTCGCTCTCCAATGGAAGAAATGCTCAAACCCTTGTCTCAGAGAATAGCACAGGAAAAAACCAAATGGCAAAGTCAAATAATCATGAGTTTGATTTGCCAAAAATGCCTTATATCCCCAAAGAGGCATGAGTTTCAAGAAAGTGACACCACTTTTGTGTTTTAAATATTTTAGAATATATTTAAGTCACCTTTCAATAGTTTTTCACTTTAATACTTGGGCGCCCACTTTATACTTGAGTGATTTAATTTTAAATCACTTTTATGATATATTTAAGTGATATAATATTCATAAAGTCAATTTGACTTTATCAAAAAGCGTTAAGTTAAATAATTAACTTAAATCACTTAAATATCCATAACTCCTTCTAAACTCCATATATTTCCGTGCCGTCAGAAGCTGGCGAACACTGAACACCAAATGCTCGTACTGAAACCCACACCGAGGCTGAAGGAGAAAAATGACAAACTCACCAAAATGGCCACTAACCCTCTAACCAGATCCTGTTAGCCTACAAGGGTCCAAGATATAGGCTAACTCAACAAGCTCCTGAGAACTGACTAGAGCGGGGACATCACAAACAACCAAGATTTTTGGAAATTGGCAAGATTTATTACTTAAGACAAGTTTTCTCTCATTTCATTACTTCAAGGATCCTAGGCAATAATGTGAATTCTTCATTACCCCTTGTTGAAATCTAAAATCATGATGGATTGTGGGGATGGTGTGAATATCAAGATCCCACTCCTTTGCGCCAAATTACCTTTGCATTTGTGTAAAGGACCTAGATGTTTGAATGATAACTTCCCTTAGATAAAGTATGTTTCATTTTGTGTAAACATTCAAACAACATTTGAGGCAAGTTTGTTTCTAATGAGGAGCTTATAGTGTTTTAGTCAAACATCTGTCATTCCCATAAGTAATTAATACTTGAGTACAAATTTATGGGATTGATCAAGTCAATCAAAAAAGATGTACAATAGTTTAGCATTTCTGGCAAGCAATAAGACTTAAATTTATAGTTTTACCCTATTATCCAATTTGTGTTCCATCTTCTAATTCAATTGGAGGTTACCACTCTTCTTTGTCATATATCCATGTTGGAGTGTTGTGAATAATGGGATCCTTTGTGCAAACCAATTTGAGTGAAGGATCTAGGTATCCCTTACCACAGGTTGTTCAACCAAATCTGAGTGAGTACAATTTTCCTTAAACAAAGTATGTTTTATTTCATATGATTTCTTTAAATAATATCAATTTATCCCAAAGTTTGAAAGGTGAGAATGATCCTAGGATTTGTGGGTTATGGACCCATAATGTAACTTATGTAATAATTTTGTTGTAGCTTGATTTGACCTTTAATCGTGTATGTAGAGCTACTCTAATCAAGAAAAAGGACTTAGGAGAAGAAGACCCTTGGAGGAAATGATCTAATCTAGATAGTACATATAGGAGTGAATTTGCTCCACAAGACAAAGTCCACTAGATCAGTTTTGGAATATTTTGTGGACTTTAATGTTATTGTTTGGCTTTTAAGGAATTGACTATCCTAGGTCAAGATGATATCTCAGTGTACTTATGTCTCAAAGTAAGATAATTTTAATCCATCTTTGTATCTTACTTATTCCTAAATTTTTGTGACAACTAGTGATGGCCACATGTGGATTTCTCTTTAAAAATCAAGTTGTATTGTTAAATTCTATCCTTAACTATGTTGAGTTGTCACAATTGATTGTTTCTTCCTTGGGAAATTTTTTGATATTTTGATTGCTTGATTTCTTGATGGATGATGATTTCTTATTGAATGTCAATGAATTGATTCATCCCTCATATTCATTTCTTCAAAGAGTCACCACTCTTCACAGCTGCCCTTGATAGCAATACTTTACTTCCAAGTTGATTGTTAGATTCATTTCCTATTGATGGTTTCTTTACAAGGAGGTGATTCCCCCTTTTTATATTTTATTGTTGAGGGAGTCATAGTCTTTCATGTTTGAAGGGTCACAACTTTTCACATTTTCACACATCTTCACTATCTTTGAGAACCTAATTTAAGTCTCTTGCAAAATTATTTAAGGATCTTGAAATAACCCCTTTAGTTTTTTTTTAAAATTTCACATACAAATTGCACCCATTAAGGTTAGCCCAATAATCAAAACCAGCTAAAAGGGAACCCTTCACTTTCTGAACACCAAGATCCCGATGTGGGCAAGGTGAGAGCACACGGTGCGAGGGGATTGTTAGATATAAACTAGAAATGAAATGTACAATGTTGTAGGCAGCTAGCTGGCCATTCTGGAAAGTAAATGCTGAAAGTAAAGTAGGCGGATAGCCGACCATGAAAGCTCTACCACTTATTCAGCGGGAGCATTATTACAATTATTAAATTAAACACTCAACCACTTATTCAGCGGGAGCATTATTACAATTATTAAATTAAACACTCAACCACTTATTTAGCGGGAGTAAAGCAAACTGAAAATATAAATAACTTGACCACTTATTCAGCAGGAGTTTAACATATGAAATAAGAAAGTGCAGAAATTAATAGGCTGAATCAGTACTACTGAAATCAACATTACAATATGCTCTTTCATACACTAATTTATGATGATTTTTGCTCTATCTTCAATACAAAGTTTTTACAATATTCCTTAATTCAAATATGAATAAGAATAACCACGGAATAGAGCATAAGACTGAAATAACCAGGTCTGATATGAAATTTGCAGCAATCTGAAACACAACCAGCAAGCTATGGCGACACCAAAATGCTCATAACTCCATCAATACTCATCCAAATGACTCCAAACCAAATGCAAATGAAGCCTAGGAGAAAGGCGGCCAAGAACAAGACAACAAACAGCTTCAATCAATCTCAAACTATTATGCACGCATCCCAATGCAAAATCTGGAAATGACAAAACCCTCTTGACAAGGGCGACCAGCTCTAGAAAATTGGAGACTTCATATTAAAATTTGAAACTTGCTGCAAGGGGGCGCCTAAGGTAGGAAAGATGATATCCTCAATACCCATAACTAACAAAAAATTCACCAAGGAGTTATGAATGAAAATAAGCTACAGCCATATACGAACCAACAACTTCAAAACAGAAAATAACATCAAAACCTTTAACGATGAAGCTCAATCTGCAACCACTGAATGTAGAAGCAATCTTAATCAGCTAGGTGTTATCTTTCAAACACGAAACCGATAATTTGCTAGGAGGTATGCATTCCTCGAAGCCAAGGGTCTGAAATCATTTCAGCAGCACTTCCTCGTCAATAGCAATGGATATCAAATGTTGGAGCAAAGCCTTGCTTAAATAGAGCTTTTGGATGACCTTTCAAATTCCAACTTTTCCCTCCAAAGGTGGACGCCTTTAGCACATGAGAAATATTTAAATTTAAAGTATAACTTTAACTCCACTCCCCTATGCGTTATAACTTTTACTCCACTCCCCTAGGCGTCCAAGGCACATTAGGTAAATATTAACTTTTAAAATATTTAACTCTTCCATAAAGTGGCGTCCAACTCCAAGGCCACATTTTAAAACAACCTTAAGTCATTCATCTAGGCCACGGGGCCCAAAAAGACATTAAAATATTAAAATGACTTAAATTAATCAATTTACCAAAATGAGCCTCAAAATGCTGAAAGCCAAATATACCCAAACTGTTTTGCCCGAAATGGAAATTACACTGGACTGCTGAACTACTGCCAACCACAACACTGCCAGAAATAAAACTTACTAAAAATAGCATACTGCTAAAAATAGTAAGTTGTTCCAAACTCATTTTAACCACAATTCGAGCAACCGTTGCAACTTACTAAAAATAGTAAGTCCGGAAAAGACCTTAGATGTAGATGCATGTCACATCATTCTAAAGCTCTCTGAAAACCTAGAAAGACCCAAAAACAACTGCATGCAAACGCCTAAAAACACCAATAACTTCCAAACAGTTGGAAACCCTAATTTCACTTCCAACGAGCCTACGGGCATCCAAAATAGGCTGACGGGCAACTGCACTGACTACTGTTGAGAAGGGGACATTACAGTCCGCCCTCCTCGAGATTGCTTGTCTTCAAGCAACCACCACTCTGGATGCTGCAAAATGTGCTCACCTTCCCATGTAGCATTCTCAATTGGCAAGTTCCTCCATTTCACCAAGTACTCTTTGATTGTTCTTCTCCTCAAAGAGCGCTCTCTAACATCAATAATCTCCTTAGGAATCAACACCAATTGTCCTTCTTCATCCAATGGAGGTAACTTTGAAGTAGCAATAACATTGTGCCCAAGTGCCCTCTTGAGGCGTGACACATGAAAGACATAGTGCGCCTTGCTACTAGCTGGAAGCTCTAACTCATAAGCCGCTCCCATCTGATGACTTTGAAAGGGCCATAGAAACGTGGCTTAAGCTTTTCTGCTCCACTCTTCTTGAGAGTAGACTGTTTGTAGGGTTGAAGCCTCAAATAGACCATGTCTCCAACCTCGAATGTGCGCTCAACATGCTACTGATCAACGTATAGCTTCTGCTAATTCTGAGCATGGTGTAGATTTTCCTTCAATGATCTCAAGATGTCCTGATTTTGTCGCAACATATCTTTCACTTAGGGAGCTCTATTGTCACCAAACACCAAGTTTACGAAGCTAGGGGCTTCAAACCATAGAGAGTCATAAATGGAGACATCTTAATTGACATATGATAAGAAGAGTTATAACAATACTCCCCCAAATGAAGCCATTTTACCCATGCTTTTTGCTGCCTCGACACATAGTTTCTGAGGTAGCCTTCGAACCATTTATTCACTATCTCCGATTGGCCATCCATTTGCGGGTGATAACTAGTGCTTGGAGTGAGCATTGTACCCCTCAATTTGAAAATTTCTTGCAAAAAGCACTTAGGAACTACTTGTCCCTATCACTGGCAATGTTTCGTGGCAACCCATGCAAACGGAACACTTCTCTGAAGAACAACTCAGCTACTTGAGTTGCTATAAATGAGCTAGTGATGGCAAAGAAATGAGAGAACTTTGTCAACCTATCCACCACAACATAGATGCAATCTCTCCCTTGCACCTTTGGCAACTCTGTGATGAAATCCATCGCAAGACTTTCCCATTTCTGATTGGGAATAGGTAGGGGCAGCAACAACCCAGCTGGAAAAGTATGCTCATTCTTGTTCATCTGGCAAGTTTGACACTCCCTTATGTAGCGTTGTTGTACCCAAAACCACAAATTTTGCTTCACTAAGGCATTTTGCTTAATTGAGTTTTAATCTTGTTAAAGTGATGTCAGAAGGTCGTTTTTGGGCTTTTTAAATATGGAGTTGGTGTCAGTGTCATGTCAGTCGGTTACTGAAGAAATTCAAGAAAAACAAAAATCTGAAGGAAAATTGTCAAAATTTTCTATCTCTGGAGAGGGGAGCACATTATGAAAAGGGCGCCCTATCTTTTAGGGGCTCAGATCCTGTTTTTAGGGTTTGTCACCTCCAGCAGACATTTGTCCGGCATCACGTCAGCTTCGCAATGGGCTATTAAGCCTGTCAAACGGACCTGTTTCGTACAAGTTACGGGAGGTGCGCAAAACGAGAGGAGATCGAGAATTGGTTAACACTGAAGAAAAACACAGCTTTTGGAAAAGGCGCCCATCTTTTTGAGGTGTTAAATGAGGGATTTTGACTAAATGCCACCTAAGATGTTTATCTCATATTTGTTCGAGCTTCGCGACGCATCCGTCAGTGGGTGAATCTGAGTTGTAGAAGTGCCTGAGCCGGAGGTCAAACGTAGGGTCAAATCTTGGTCAAAATATCAAGGAAAAAGCAAAAGAGCACATTTTCAGAAAGGCGCCTGAGCTTTTCAAGCCTTTAATGCCTTCTTTCTGATGATCTCAGATGTTCAATTTGTCCGTGTTACGTTCAGCTTTCCGTTGCTTGTCTTCGTCGATTCAGAAGATGACTCAGCAGCTTGCAGTCAGAGTTTTTATGTTATTTTGGTCAGTTCCAGAAATGGCTAAGTCTGGGGAGAAAAGAGCAGCTTTTCAAAAAGGCGCCCTTGATTTTCACCCCTCAGATGATGTTTTCTGGAGAAATGTGCTTTTGCAGCTGTCGTCCAGAATGAGGTCTGCTCCGCAGTGAACCTGTGATCCAGTCCTGAAAATTGGTAAAACAGAAGTTATGAAGGATTTCGTTTTTCCCTTCGTACGAGATTGAGATGTCAAAATTTGACTAAGTCTGAAGAAAAGCACAGCTTTTGAAAAGGGTGCTTGGATTTTTGAGCCTTCAGATGTTAGTTTTATGGTCTGCAGTCTCAAGGTATCTTTTGATTAGTTTTTGTCCAGCTCTGCGATGCACCTGTCAGCCCGCCAATCAATGGAGTCAGTCAGCCAGTGTCAGAGGATGAACAGAGGTCCCGGCAGAGGTTTAAATCCAAATTTTCATCAAATTTGGCTAAGTCTGGAATTCGCCTTAAGAGGTCAAAGTTGAGTTTTCGAAATAAGTTGGTTGGTGCGCCCTAACTTGAGTTCTGACTTCAATTAGACTGAACGTTTTCTGGGTTGTCATCTTCAGTTCATATATTGGCATGTTGAGTGATCTTTCAATTCGCATGTCGAGTTAACTAGTTTGCATGTCCAGTTAACAGCTTTGCATGTTGAGTTAACTTGTTTGCATGTTCACTTAACTGAAGATTATGCTTGAAAGTCAACTTAAGTTTGCATGCATGGCGAATTTTGGCAAATTTTGAAGATTTTGTGAAGATGGTGAATTTCATTTTTGTCAACTGGTGTTTTAGTTTCAGTCTTCAAAAAGGGACGCCATATTTAATTAAAGCACAGATTTTGTGAAGTTGGCGAATTCATTCATTGTCAACTAAAGTTCCAAAAGGGACGCCATTTTTAGATTTAAAGCATGAGGTTGAAGTTGGCGCCTCACTTCTTGATATTGTTAACTGAAGTCTTGAAAGGGATGCCATATTTAGAATTTTTGAAGATTTAAAGCTTGAAGTGTGGCGAATTCATTGTCAACTTCAGTTCTGAAAGGGACGCTTTAATCCTTGTTTATGAATTTAGTGAATTTGTGAAGTATGGCGCATTCAATAAAGATTGTCAACTGAAGTCAAATTCGCATGATGTTCTAAATGGTGTTGTTAACTGAAGACTGAAAAGGGAAACCCTAAAGCATGGCGCTTTAATTAGCTTATTTTAGTTTCAGTTAACTAAAATGAGGTCCAATCACAAGCCAAGCGCACTTTTCAAGGTTTTAGTGCTTGGTACGAATTTCATAGATGAAAGTCTATTTATTCAAACATTGGCGTCCATTATTTCTTCATCTTGAGCTCTGAAGTATACATTCTTCTTGAGCGACTAGCAAGCTAAAGGTGCTACAGAGGTCAGAATTCAGCGTTCTTCATAGCTACGGATTCAGATTGGTCAAAGGAAAAAGATTCCAGACTTTATTTTCACTTTGCATGCAGGTTTCATCAAGTTCCAGATAAGAGATTGGCAAATTCTTCATAAGCAGAACAAGCAAAACTTTCTATCTTCTGTCTTATTTCTTCTATTTCTCATCTTAGGTACTTTCTTCGCATGTCAAAGAAATTCAACATATTTTCAGAGTTTAATCATCTGGGTTCACATACTTCAGTATTAGCAGCAAAACCCATGTCTTAGATTTTTTTCGAGAAAATTGCCCCGTAGCCTTCATTCTGAAGCTCTGTGCTTTTTTTCCGAAGATTTCTTTGCATGTGGGATAAAATCACATCTTTTTGAAAATCGATCATCTGGGTTTGTTCAGAATTCCGTTGTGCACAAAACCCATGTTCCAAATTTTCTCAAGAAAAATTGCCCCAAGAAGTTCAAAAAACCCCTACTTTTCTCAACTGAAAAGTCTCTGCATGCCTAGCTAAAACTCACTTTTTCGAATTTTTATTGATCTGGGTTTGCTTAGAATTTGATTCTACACAAAACCCATGTTTCAGAAAAATTTCGAAAAACTTTCCTGCGGTGAGCTATTTTTAGCCTTGTCCAGAGCTTTTTCAGCCTCTTCAGAAAATTGTCAGAACATAGCCGTGTTCACAGTCAACGGGCAAGTTTTTTAGAAGGCGGTTCAACTAGACTGAATTCAAGACCAAATCGGTCTTAATTTAGGTTTTCATCAGAGCAGCTGACAATGAAGCGTTAAGCTGCAAAAGGAACAGAGATTACTCCATTTATGGAGCCGCCAAAGTCACTCAGATACTATGCCATTATCTTCATGAAGATGGTACCTACGCTGATCTCGAGGTTGTGCAAACTAAGTTCCAGAAGCATGTTCGTGATATCTTGATGGAGATTCTGGATCATATCTTTGTGATGACATCTAGTTTCAAGAAAGCAATTGAAGATATTAGAAACTGCCAAAAAGCAGTTAAGGAAAGTGACAATTGAAGAAATAGATTGTTGTTTTGGATAGCATCAAAGTGCCAGAAGACAGAGTAATTGATGAGTTCCTGGTCGAAGTGTTAGACCAAGATGACATGGAGTGATCTGCCAATTGGAACCTGCAGTTAATTTCAAGGGTTGAGTCATGAGCGGCAGTTAACTCGACTTTCAGTCTTGAGTTCACTTGCTGATTTCACACATGCTTATCTCTTCCTTGGAATTATCGTCACAGGAGTTAGGGTTAGGGTTTCCAGTTAACTGAAGGTAGTGTCCAGTTAACTTTGCTTTAAATAAGGACGTGCATGCTTGCACATTGTCCATTTAGGTTAAATGTATCGGTAACTGATGGTAGTTTTCCAGCTTAACTGTATAGTTTACTTTATTAGGGTTTAGTAATAAATCTTGCATGCATTGCAAGACTGTAGTTGACTCAAGGTGATTTTAGGGTTCCCTACACCTTGATGTATATAAATAAGAGCTTTTGCTCATTTGTAATTAACTTTTGCACGAGAGAGAAATATATGTTGTGCCTACCTTGCCCTCAATATTGCTCTTTTGGTATTTGTTCATGCGTCTTTGCTATTATAATGAATTGTTATGCCACATAGGGTTTCATGCAATTGTAATGGCGAATTCTTTCCATAGTTATATCAAATCTGTTTTGTGTTTAATAAGCTTGTTCAAATTGAGATAATAGTTGTGCCTACCTTGCCTTCAAGTAGAGAATCTGCACTTGTTTATCGTGTGTTGTCGTGAACAATAAACTTATTCGGATTGAGATAATAGTTGTGCCACCTTGCCTTCAAGTAGAGAATCCGTATCAAGGTTATCGTGTGATGTTGTTACCAATAAACTTGTTTAGATTGAGCTGATAGATGTGCCACCTTGCCTTCAAGTTGAGAATCTATACTTGTTTATCGTCTAATAGTCAAACCTTGCTCCGTTTCCTCATGCTCTGTTTTCTTGAGGAAACAGGATAGAATTTAAGTAATTAAGTTTAGTTGTAGTTAGTGAATCTGCGAAACCAGAAAATTCTCAGCTGCAACATATATAGTTTTCGAGAAAGCCTTGTACCTCTACAGCTGAAGCAAAAAGATAGGATATAGTTTAGTTTATTTCCATTTGCAAGTACTTTTGTCAAGCACAACGAGGGAGCTTCCCCTCCTAATTTGAAGAGCACTCATTCCGTAGTGTGCATAGCTGTCCGTACCAACTCTTACTCCAGAGGTGCTAGTTGTTACGCCAACAAGCGTAAGACTTTATCTTTCAGCCCTTTCCATGAAAATATTTCACAGATCTGCTTGTAAGTCTTAAAATACCCTTGATGACCAGCAAGGGGAATGTCATGAAAAGACTGCAAAATCTTCTTCTTAAGCTTAGATTCAGGTACCAAAAAGATTCTACCCTTATACTATATCAATCCCTCAACAAACTAATATCTTTCATCTTGCAAATGACCCTCAACAATGTTGGTAGCAAACTGATTTTTGGCATAATCAGCAATGATCTGCTCCTTTCAATCCGCAATTAGCTCAACCAAAGAATTCAAATGAGGCCTTCTTGAAAGAGCATCAGCTACTATGCTGTTTTTTCCTTTGACGTACTCAATGTCAAAGTCGTAAGCTTGAAGCTTACTCACCCACTTTTGTTGCCTTTCATTCAAATCCTTTTGATGCATTAAGTGCTTGACTGTTATGATCAATCTTCACCACAAACTTGCTCCCAACCAAGTACTGTCTAAACTTGGCTAATGCGTGCATGATTGCAAACATCTCCTTATCATAAATTGAATATGTTTTTTCAGTTCCTCTTAGTTTTTTGCTCTTGAAAACAATAGGGTGTTTGTCTTGCATAAGAACAGCCCCAACTCCTTCATCTGAAGCATCACACTGCAATTCAAATGGCTTGGTGAAGTCGAGTATAGCCAACACTGGACAAGAACTCATAATTTGCTTGAACTTGTCAAACACAACTTGTGCCTTATCTGTCCACAAGAAAGCTCCCTTCTTGGTAAGATCGGTGAGGGAGCATCTGAGAATACCCCTTCACAAACCTTTTGTAGAAACTACACAACCCCAAAAACCCCTTCAAATGTGACACATTCTTTGGAGGTGGCCAATCTAGGATTGCTTTGATCTTTTCTAGATCAACTCTTAACACCCTTAGAGCTGATAATGTGACCAAGATAGAACAGCTCTGTCATCCCAAATTCACGTTTTGACTCCTTTGCAAATAAGCATTCAGCTTCCAAAATGCTAAGCACTTCCTCCAAGTGCTTGAGGTGCTCTTCCCATGACTTGCTGAATATGAGAATATCATCGAAGAAGATGAGCATGAACTTCCTCAACTGCTGCCTAAAGATCTTGTTCATGCAAGACTAGAAAGTTGTAGGCGCATTCGTCAATCCGAATGGCATGACAAGGAATTCATAATGCCCAAAATGGCATCTAAAGGCAGTTTTCTCAATATCTGATTCCCTCATCCTTATCTGGTGGTAGCCCAATCTAAGATCAATCTTAGAAAAGTACATGGCTCCATGTAGCTCATCAATGAGCTCATTTATCCTAGGAATTGGATACCGGTTCTTAATTGTCTTCTTATTCAACGCACGGCAATCAACACAAATGCACATTGTGCCATCTTTCTTTTTGACCAATACCATTGCTAAAGCGAAGGTACTCTTGTTTGGGCGAATGTGACCCATATCCAAGAGCTCTTTGATAGCCTTCTCAATTTCATCCTTCTGCTTCTTGGGGTAGCGGTAAGGAGTTGTGATAACCGGCTTTGCACCCTCTTCAAGTTCTATCACGTGCTCACAACCTCTTTCAAGAGGTCTCCCACGAGGTATACTACCAAAGACTTTACTCTTCTTAGTGATCAAGGCTTGAATATCTAGATGATAGTGCCTCTTATCTTCAATTGGATCAGCTGGTAATATCATACATTCTACTACCCACTCTACTTGATCATGACGAATCAGCCTTTCCATTCTTTTGAATGATACAATGCGAGAGCCTCCATTTGACATCCCTCTTAACACCACCTTCTTTCCTGTTGGCAAGAGACATTGCAAATGTCTTCTGGTGTTGTCATTGATGGAAACCCTAGTCGGTAATTGGATCCACATGACATCATTTGCTCATACCGGCAGATAGATTGAAGTCAGTCAAGGAAGAACAAAGCATCCGACAGTTTTGTGTTCATCGATTCACTTATAGACTTTTTGTTGTTATTTCGAGTTGTGGATCTCATGGGAGATTGATTAGTACATTTCTTGTGTTGTCCGAAAATCTTAGTGCCTCGTACCAAGTTGTGTGTAAGTTTGGAGATCCGGTTGGATATCTTTTTGTTCATTAGCGTTTTGTGGCCGACCCAGGTGTTATAACTTGTTGTGGATATTTGAGGAGTGTTTATTCAAATGTTTTTGTGTTCGATCATCTTGATTTGGGTCCGAGCTAAGTTGTGGCCGACCGTTGTGGATGCGCATCGAATATAACTCATGATTTGAGCCGACAGTTGTAAATATTTTCAAGTTCTATTGGAGCCGACATGCTGTGATTAAATTACTAGTTGTGGATATATATAAATGATCAATGACATCATTTTGGTATGTATGTATGTGTGGTGTGTTGATGTGTATTGCGAATACCAGAAGGGTAATTGAGCGATTTTATGCACAATTTCACTTGCGCATAAAGATTTTGTGGTGGGGGTCAGAGCAGAGCAGAGCAGAAGTGCAGAATCTGTCAGAAGGACAGAAGATCGACTACTGAGCCTAACCGGAATTGTAATCAAGCATTTGTAGATGCTATTCACTCAGTTCATTCTCTTGGATCCAGTCCAAATCTTTGTAAGGCAGTGTGCCTTTCTATTTTGAGCAGTGAGCCTGAATGCAAGTGCATTCCCATATTGTAAACTTCTTTTGAGTATACCCAGATTATATTGTGGATTGGCCATCCACTGTGGTTTTTCCCCTAACAGGGTTTCCACATAAAAATCCTTGTGTTATGGTGTTGTGGTTATTTGCTTTCTGTTTCTGCATATCTCTTTTGGTTGAATGTTTTAAGTGGGTTAAAGATCAGAATAATAAAGTTAATTTTTGTAGAACACTGATTCACCCCCCCCCCTCTCAGGGTTGCTTGTTTCCAACAATTGGTATCAGAGCAAGTACCTCGAAAGAAGTCTAACAGCTTGGGGAGATCTTGGAGAGTGATCTCAATGGATACAAGCAGTCTTCAAGAACAACTCTTGGTGGCCCTAGATGATCTTGACCAGTCAAAATCTGAGAACCGGGAACTGCAGGAAAGTCTTGAGAATGCAGAGAAATTCATCTAGTCATTGAAAGACAAAATCAATGAATCAAGGGAGAAAAGAAAGGAATTATGTGATCAGCTCAAGCAGAAGAACAGAAGCATGGAAGATGAACAACTGAGTCATGCCTTGAAGGAGAAAACAGAAAAGTGTGAAAAGTTTTCCAAAGAAAATGCTGCCCTGAAGCGTGAGATGGAATCTATCATGATGAAAATGACCAAGGAAGTTGAAGATAGAAAGAAGAACGAAGAAAAGCTTGCTCAATCCTTGAAAGAAAAATCTGAACAATGCAGCCGATTGGACAATGAATTGGAACAATCTAAAAACAATGAGGAAGTGCTGGAGAAACAGCTTGATGATCTCAGAGATGAACTTACTGCTGCAAATGAGTACAAGGAGAAATTCAAAGCTAGCTCAGCCAAGCTTGATGAACTAATTAAAGGACAGAGGACTGATGGTGACAAGCGAGGGCTTGGATATGAGGTAGGTGAAAGTTCCGGATCTGGACAAAGGAATTCCAAACAAGGAAGATTCAAACAAGGAAATTAGATGAATGGAGCTAGAAGCAATCCGGTAAAACAGCCAAATGCTGCTCAGAGATTCAATGGCTATTGTTTTACTCGCAATAAATTTGGCCATATGGCTTCTTAGTGTAGAAGCAGAATGAATCCAAGAGGACCATCATTCTCAGGTCAGTGCTTTAATTGTAACAAGTTTGGTCATAAGTCAAATGAATGCAGAAATGTGATGAACAACTTTCATAGAGATGTCAGATGCTATGCATGCAATAGACTTGGGCATATTGCTAACCAATGCAGATTAAGGCAAAATCAGTGGAACAGTTGGTTTGAACAGAGAAATGTTGTGTGTTACAACTGCAACAAATTTGGGCATACTGCTAGATTTTGTTGGAGCAGAAGAGGTCCGGGAAAATAGAATATGCAACAGGATGTCAAGGGAAAAGGTAAAGTCATTACAGATGTGATCAAGAGGAAAATGCAGAAGAAATGGGTGAAGAAGGATCCCTCTATTGAAAGAAATGCGCCTGCACCAGAATCAGCTTCTGGTAATTCCTCCGGGAATTAGTTTTAGGCCTTTGGCCTAGGGGGAGCTTTCAAGAAAATTTCTTAACCCCCTGTCGGTAACTAACACCAGCATGTGGATAGGTCCAATAAGTGCCTAGATGCTTTTCAGATGTTGTTCAACCAATTGGAGGAGGCATTATACAGTATTGGAGATCCGCAGAAGAATCATTTGTCTCAGTACATGGAAACAGGGTAGTTGGATGAAATAGGGTAAAAGCATTTATTGCGATAAAAGGGTTAGTTGTGCGAATGATAAAATGCCATTTATATCTTTCATTTGTCACTTTACATTTTGGAGAAAAGAAGTTTGGAGAGCCCTAGAGTGAACATTGCTGAGTTGAGGCAAGATTCAAGTGTGAAGAAGATTCAGCGATCAAACTCCAATCCGACGAAAAGGTATTTATCGAAAGAAAAAAAAACCTGTGAATTTGTGAATTTGCAAAATGGCCACTCCATTGGTAGTAGAGGTCAAGGATAGACCTCGTCCTAAGTTTAAGTGGCACCCTTATAAGTCTGTTGAGACCGAGCCCCTTGATGCGTTTTCATCTGTGACGTACGGAGTTTTGCATACTGAAGATATTAGGGCTTACATTCATGCTAACATTGAAGAGTTAGGCACCTCACAAATAATGAATTTGTATTCCAACCATATACTTGGAGAGGACTTCACTGTCAAGCCAGAATACCAAACCCTAGAGGAGAAGAAGTTCACATAGTTTGCGAAATTTCCTATAATTGAGGAAAGCAAATGGGTTCGATACATTTTGAGCCGTGTTCATGCCGAGTTCATGTGGTTAAATATACCCTTCAAGATTACGAAAGAGGCTGTAAGTGCAGTCACAGTTCTAAATTCTTTCGGTGGTCTGCCAATCTTGAAATCTGTAAAGAATCAGGTTGTTACTGATGCAACAGGTGCACAATGGGATAGAAGGGCAATGACAATCGAAGATATTGCTGAAGTGGATGTGAAATTCGCATCAATGGTCATTGGCTACAAGGTTTACCACCCCAGCCGGGATAATTTAGTATCTGGTATGGCCATTTATGCAACTTACCAGATGGTAAAGGAAAATGCAGATTATGACTTGTGCGAGCTGCTCAGAAGTCAGTTGATGGAGAACCTGAATAAGATTAAGGACAAAAAGAACACTTTTAAATATGGTAATTTGCTGCTATGTCTATTCTTTTATTTCATGAATGAGATTCTGGGTGTTGGGAAAGTTCAGTGGCAAAGGAATCAACCTATAGCTGTCCAAATAAGAGATTTGTTGTTTGGAAGTAGTGATAGACAGACCAAAAATACTGCTCTTTGGGGATACTTCAAAAAAATTCAGAATATGATGCAGGTAAGAGAGAGAATCCCTACTCCAATTGTGGAGAAATACAAAGATACAATTTGTTTCTTGGTGGATATTGATCAATGCCTGATGGAAATTGCTGATCCTAGAACGGTATGGATCATGCCTATGGGATATGAAGTAGAGGAGAAAATCCTGGAGATGTATGCAGAACATTTGTTGAGCAAACCTCTGGATCAAGCAGAAGAGAGGTTTGGAACCTATGCAGAAAAGAGCTTGGAAGTTCATGATCAGCTGAAAAAGTCTAAAATAATCAGGAAAGTAAGAAAAGAAGTGGAAGTGTTTGCAGAAACCATGGGAATATCTGTAGAAAAGGTAAGAGAAGCCAGAAAGAAGAGAGAAGAAGCAAAAGCTGAGAAAAGGAAAAAACCTAAAGCTGAAGCTGCTAGTCCGGCAACACCCTCTGCTCGTACCAAATCAACAAGGAGTTCACCTGCAGCCAAGCCTATGCAAACTCATGATAAGGCTTTCAGTAAGAGGAAGAAGAACAAGAGCACAAGAACCTATGAAGTTGTCTCAGAAAGTGAGGAGACTGATACAGATGAATATGTGATAGAAATGAAGGCTACCAGAACTCAGGCTACAAAGCTAACCAAAAACAAATCCTCCGGTGAAGAAGAAAAGGGAAAGAAGAAGGAAAAAGTTGACATACCAGGTATGACAGTTGAGGAAGTTGAAAATGTTGTCAAGGATGGTAACCTCAAGCCTCTATGCAAATTGTATGAAACTTTTGATAAATCAGGTCAAAGAATTCTTGAGGAAGCAACAATAAAACATCTAAACATTTTCAATAAAGTTCTTGTTGAAATTATGTTTAGTTTACCCAAGAGTTTGCATGATATTTTGGAGGCAAGAAGAGTAACTGCTAGAACAGAAGAAGAGAATATGAGAAAGAGAATTCTTGTAGAAATGTCTATTGAGGAGATGAATTCACTCCTAGACAAAGCTAAGAAGGAATTCAAAAGCAAAATAAGGGTGAACAAACTTATGATCGAAGAAACTGATGTTGTTGCTGAGGAAACCAAGAAAATCCTGAAGGCATTTCTGTCTAGGAAAAAAATCAATGTTGAGGAAGCAAATGCTGAAGAAGTTGCATCTGATCTGGTAAATGAGGAGGAGAATGTAAATGAGGAGAATGTAAATGAGGAGAATGTGAATGTATCTGATCCTCCAGAATTTGAGGATACTCAGATTCCTCCTGAGGTGGATAAAACAGAGATACCTATGGAGATTGAGGCTCCTAAGGTTGTTTTAGCTAAAGAAGAGGAGATGCCCTATGAAGAAGCTGAAGATCCCAAAGGCAATCAAGAAACCGTCACTAAAGGACCAGAAATTGAAGGAGAAAAAGTTCAAGTTAAGGATATTCCTGTAGAAGTAAGAGACAATGCCAAGGCAGTGAAGAAATTTCTGGTGGATCAACTGGAAGAATTTGATCCTGAATTGGTTGGAGGCCCAATCAATCTTTCAACCCTGTCCCCAATTTAGAAGATGAAAGTTGCATCTTTTGCCCAGGTAAAAGCCCGAGAAGAATTGTTGAAATCCCACATTGAGGATACTGAGCTTTTGAGTCTTGCATCTGGAGTTTTGGAGAAAATTATGCCGACTCGTGTGAAGGATCCGTCTGGTTCATCCTCCGGTGAACTGAAGAAGCTCATAAATTCTGTAAGTACTCATTTTGAATCTCTTGAAAAATCAGCCGTGGACAAAGTGCAGAAGGAGTTTAATGGTAAAAGACTTAGTTGGTTGAAGGAAGTGATTGCAAAAGATAAAAATCTATTAGCCACCTATATGAAGAATATTCAAGGGTCTATATCTGAAGGTGGAAAAGCCTACAAGTCTTGTTTGGTTTTGTCCAAGTTTACTGCAGATAATGAGAAAAAGGTGAAGGATCTTGAAAAATCAATTGGCTATCATTTTTGATGCTTTTGATCCACGAGCTGGGGATGTTGCTCAGCAAGAAGGTCAAGTAACATCTCTACTTGACAAAATAAGATGCTTGAAGAATGAAAATGATAGGATTGTTGGGAGAGTATGTGAACTCAGAGGACTAATTGGTCCAAAGATTGAATTAATGGTGAGTGCATTGAAGGAAGCCAAAGTTGTTGTGGCAGTTAGTGACCCAGTGAATCTTGACTCTGTAGAAGCTCAATCTTATTTAATGTGTGGTCACATAACAATTTTGGAGAGTCTCAAAAAGGTTTGTGACGAAAATTTAAGAGTGCTGAAGCAAGATTTTGCAGATGTTTTCAAATTTTTGTAAGTTCCAAGTTCAGGCCTGTACAGTTTTGAAGTTTTGGAATTTTGTTTCGATTTTCCCAATTTTTGTCATTGATGTCAAAGGGGGAGAAGTGTACAGTGAAAAATGTATAGTCATTTTAGGAAGAGTTGCTTTTTTGAGCTGAGATTGAAATGGCATTGTAATTCATATTGGTTTTGATTTGACACTTAGTCATTTTTTACTAAGTGATCCCATCAATGTCAAAGGGGGAGATTGTTGGCAAGAGACTGCAAATGTCTTCTGGTGTTGTCATTGATGGCAACCCTAGTCGGTAATTGGATCCACATGAAATCATTTGCTCATACTGGCAGACAGATTGAAGTCAGTCAAGGAAGAACAAAGCATCCGACAATTTTGTGTTCATCGATTCACTTGCAGACTTTCTGTTGTTATTTTGAGTTGTGGATCTCATGGGAGATCGATCAGTACATTTCTTGTGTTGTCTGAAAATCTCAGTTCCTTGTACCAAGTTGTGTGTAAGTTTGGAGATCCGGTTGGATCTCTTTCTGTTCATCAGCGTTCTGTGGCCGACCCAGATGTTATAACTTGTTGCGGATATTCGAGGAGTGTTTATTCAAATGTTTTTGTGTTCGATCATCTTGATTTGGGTCCGAGCTAAGTTGTGGTTGACTGTTGTGGATGCACATCGAATATAACTCATGATTTGAGCCGACAGTTGTAAATATTTTCAAGTTCTATTGGAGCCGACATGCTGCGATTGAATTACTAGTTGCAGATATATATAAATGATCAATTATATCATTTTGGTATGTATGTATGTGTGGTGTGTCAATGTGTATTGCGAATACCAGAAGGGTAATTGAGCAATTTTATGCACAGTTTCACTTGCGCATAAAGATTTTGTGGTGGGGGTCAGAGCAGAGCAAAGCAGAAGTGCAAAATCTATCAGAAGGGCAGAAGATCGATTACTGAGCCTAACCGGAACTGTAATCAAGCATTTGTAGATGCTATTCACTCAATTCATTCTCTTGGATCTAATCCAAATCTTTGTAAGGCAATGTGCCTTTCTATTTTGAGCAGTGAGCTCTAGGCAGTGAGCCTGAATGCAAGTGCATTCCCATATTGTAAACTTCTTTTGAGTATACTCAGATTATATTGTGGATTGGCCATCCACCATGGTTTTTCCCCTTACAGGGTTTCCACGTAAAAATCCTTGTGTTATGGTGTTGTGGTTATTTGCTTTCTATTTCTGCATATTTCTTTTGGTTGAATGTTTTAAGTGGGTTAAAGATCAAAATAATAAAGTTATTTTTTGCAGAACACTAATTCACCCCCCCTCTCTCAGTGTTGCTTGTTTCCAACATTTCCATCAGACTGAAACTTCAACTCCATTGTTTACAAATTCAAAGTGATCTCGCCAAGAGATCGCAGCCATTGTATTCCAAGCACTGCATCAGTATCTTCAATGCCAACAACATAAAAATCATCTTTCACCTCATAATTGCCCAACTGCATTGATAGGTTGGGAATCTTTCTATTGCATGACAAAATGAATCCATCGGCCACCATCACTTTGAAGCCTTCAAACTCCTCCGTCTTGAGGCCTCTCTTTGCTACCAACCCTTCGTCAATGAAGTTATGGGTTGCTTCAGTGTTGATTAGAGCAACAATTCCCTGCGATCCAATCACTCTACGAACTCGAAAAAACTCATTCTTTTGAAAGCTCAAGAGTTGTGCCAAAGCACTCCCTCCTCCATGGTCTTTTGGTTCCTCTTCCAGAGCTTCTTCTTCATCACTACCTGTTGATTCATACTGCAGATCAAACATATCAGATTCTGATCCAGAATTGGAATAAGCTTCCATGTGATGTGATTGGCCCTTTCCATAGCATTTGTGACCTTTTGACCAAGGCTTGCGGCATGTGTAACAAACTCCATCTTTTCTCAACTTCTCATGGAGTTCATCAGTCAACTTTTGTGGAAACTTCTTAGGCTGACTTGAAGAATGCTTCTTATCTTTCTTGTGACTAAAGGATTTGGACTGAAATTTTGGCCTTGGGGCTGCCAACTCCATGCTCCTTGATTTCTTAATTGCTTCATCAAGAGTTGGTGGATCAAAGGCTTTGACCCAACCCTTCAATGGTTCGGTCAATCCTTCAATAAACAACACTACAAGCCTCCTTTATGTGATGTTGGGCACCATCATGGAAAGCCTTTGAAAATCAGCAACATATGAGTCAAGCGAACCATGTTGCTTCAGCTGCACCAACTCGCAGAATCTAACTTCAAGATCCTTGGTATCAAATCTTTCTATCAACTTGTTTGTGAAGTCCTTATAGGTATGAATGAGGTTATGGCCAAGAGCGACCGAACCATGATACCACCATTCGTGTGAAGCTCCATCCAAATGTAAGGTGGTGAACTTGATGGCATCTTCTTCAGGCATCGGTCTAAGCAATAGGTAGTTATCAAGCTTTTGCACCCACGACCTTGCCGAACATTTATCAGTCCCATCAAAATGAGCCAAGGTAACTTTACCAAGAGCTTGATGGTAATCCGTTCTAGGAGCCACAGGAGCACGATTGTCATTTCTTCTGCCTCTTCTTCTCTTCTTCTGGTTCATATATTGATCCAATGACAAAATGTCACAAATCTCAGCTGGGAGTGAGGCATATTCCATGTAGCTATTCCTAACCTCATCTGCCAATGACATTTTTGCTTCAGCAGGTGGTTCTTCCCTTGGAATGAAATTAGGAATGAGAGGTCTAGAGGCTGATCCTCTAGTAGTTTTAACATGTTGGCCATTAGTTCTCTCTCTTCCATTTGTCTTTGAAGCGCTGTTCTCTCCAACATGATTCTATTGAAGCTGGGAATTATTTTGAGTCACTTGTTGATCCATCTTAGCGAGCAATCGTGACATCATATCCAACATGGCGTCGAACTTTCTTTCGGCTCTAGCTTCCCTTTCCTCCATTGTACCCTTATCTCTTTCTGCCATGGTCTCAACTGCTTTACCACTACCTCTCAAAGCCTCGGAGAAAGTCTCTGCGTAAGGAACTGGTGGATTTTGATACTGAACTCTTGCCTGACCTCTGGTGTAGTATCTGACTTCTCTATCACTCATCTGACAATTGAAACTTTGTTTTCACAAGATGGCAGGAAAACAGGCTCTGATACCACTGAGATAACCCCCTTAGTTTTTTTTTTTGAAATTTCACATACAAATTGCACCCGTTAAGGTTAGCCCAATAATCAAAACCAACTAAAAGGGAACCCTTCACTTTCTGATCACCAAGATCCCCATGTGGGCGAGGTGAGAGCATACGGTGCGAGGGGATCGTTAGCTATAAACTAGAAATGAAATGTACAATGTTGTAGGCAGCTAGCCTGCCATTTTGGAAAGTAAATGTTGAAAGTAAAGTAGACGAATAACTGACCATGAAAGCTCTACCACTTATTCAGCCGGAGCGTTATTACAATTATTAAATTAAACACTCAACCACTTATTCAGCGGATGTAAAGCAAACTGAAAACATAAATAACTCGACCACTTATTCAACGGGAGTTTAACATATGAAATAAGAAAGTGCAGAAATTAAAAGGCTGAATAAGTACACTGAAATCAACGTCACAATATGCTCTTTCATACACTGATAATCTGATTTATGATGATTTTTGCTCTATCTTCAATACAAAGTTTTTACAATATTCCATAATACAAATATGAATGAGAATAAGCAAGGAATAGGGCATAAGACTGAAATAACCAGGTCTGATATGAAATTTGCAGCAATCTGAAACACAACCAGCAAGCTATGGTGACACCAAAATGCTCATAACTCCATCAATACTCATCCAAATGACTCCAAACCAAATGCAAATGAATCCTAGGAGAAAGGCGACCAAGAACAAGACAACAAACAGCTTCAATTAACCTCAAACTATTATGCACGCATCCCAATGCAAAATCTGGAAATGACAAAACCCTCTTGACAAGGGCAACTAGCTCTAGAAAATTGGAGACTTCATATTAAAATCTGAAACTTGCTGCAAGGGGGCGCCCAAGGTAGGAAAGATGATATTCTCAATACCCATAACCAACAAAAACTCCACCAAGGAATTATGAATGAAAATAAGCTACATCCATATACGAACCAGCAACTTCAAAACAGAAAATAACATCAAAACCTTTAACAATGAAGCTCAATCTGCAACCATTGAATGTAGAAGCAATCTCAATCGGCTAGGTGTTATCTTTCAAACACGAAACCGATAATTTGCTAGGAGGTATGCATTCCTCGAAGCCAAGGGTCTGAAATCATTTCAACAACATTCGTTGTCAATAGCAATGGATACCAAATGTTGGAGCAAAGCCTTGCTTAAATAGAGCTTTTGGATGACCTTTTGAATTCCAACCTTTCCCTCCAAAAGTGGATGCCCTTAGCACATGAGAAATATTTAAATTTAAAATATAACTTTTACTCCACTCCCCTAGGCATCCAAGGCACATTAGGCAAATATTAACTTTCAAAATATTTAATTCCTCCATAGAGTGGCATCCAACTCCAAGGCCACATTTTAAAACAACCTTAAGTCATTCATCTAGGCCATGGGGCCCAAAAAGACATTAAAATATTAAAATGACTTAAATTAATCAACTTACCAAAATGAGCCTCAAAATGTTGAAAGCCAAATATACCCAAACTGTTTTTCCCAAAATGGAAATTACACTGGACTGTTGAATTGTTGCCAACCAGAGCACTGCCAAAAATAGAACTTACTAAAAATAGTGTACTGCTAAAAATAGTAAGTTGTTCCAAACTCATTTTAACCACAATCCGAGCAGCCGTCGCAACTTACTACAAATAGTAAGTCCGAAAAAGACATCAGATGCAGACGCATGTCACATCATTCTAAAGCTCTCTGAAAACACAAAAAGACCCAAAAACCACTCTGCAAAACAACTGCATGCAAACCCCTGAAATACCAAAAACCTCCAAACAGTTGGAAACCCTAATTTCACTTCCGACGAGCCTACGGGCATTCGGAATAGGCTGACTGGCAATTGCACTGACTACTACTGAGAAGGGGACATTACAGTTCTATCCTTAATTGGATCCCTCAAATGATGGTATGGATGAAATGCTCTCCCTTTTAAATTTGAGGGAGTCACACCTTTTCACTTCAAAAGTTACAACTCCTCATTATTCAATTTTTGATAAGTTAATTTGTTAGTGCTTCTCAACTCAAGAAGCAATTTGACAAACAATTTTTTTTAACATTTTCATAAAGCATATGGAGTAATCTTGTTGAAGACATATCAAGCATGAAGCAAACACATAGATATATGCAATACACGCAGTATACATATAAATACACGTAAGACACGAAGCATGACGCATATATGTGAATACACGTAATAAATGAAGTATGAAGCATACATGTAAATACACGTAATACATGAAGTATACATAGGAAGCATGGAGCATACACATGGATACACGTAATACATGAAGTATGCACAGGAAGCATGAAGCATAGACGTGAATACACATAATACATGAAGCATGCATATAAATACACGTAAGTCATGAAGTATATGCATCAATACACATAAGTCACAAAGTACACTCATGAATACACGTGAGTCGCAATGTATACACATGAATACACGTAAGTCACATTAATACATGTAAGCCACAAAGTATACGAAGTCGCCAAGTATACACATGAATACACATAAGTCACAAGAATGCACATAATTCATTAAGTATACACATGTAAGTCACAAAGTATTCACATAAATACACGTAAGTTGCAAAGTATACACTTGAATACACATAAGTCACAAAGTATACACGTAAATCACAAGGTATACATATGAATACACACAAGTCATAAAGTGTTTGCATGAATACACGTAAGTCACAAAGTGTTCACATGAATACACGTAAGTCATAAAGTGTTCACATGAATACACGTAAGTCATAAAGTGTTGTCATAAATACACGTAAGCCATGAAGTATTCATACGGATACACGTAAGCCACAAAGTATTCACATGAATACATAAGTCACAAAGTATACACATGGAAGGCACATGCATACAGAAATGCATTATGCACATAATTCATTAAGTATACACATGTAAGTCACAAAGTATTCACATAAATACACGTAAGTTGCAAAGTATACACTTGAATACACATAAGTCACAAAGTATACACGTAAATCACAAGGTATACATATGAATACACACAAGTCATAAAGTGTTTGCATGAATACACGTAAGTCACAAAGTGTTCACATGAATACACGTAAGTCATAAAGTGTTGTCATAAATACACGTAAGCCATGAAGTATTCATACGGATACACGTAAGCCACAAAGTATTCACATGAATACATAAGTCACAAAGTATACACATGGAAGGCACATGCATACAGAAATGCATTATAGGCCTACTTAAGAAAAAGGTTGAATAGTTAATTCTAATTGAATGGTGGTTA
Source organism: Sequoia sempervirens (assembly GCA_007258455.2). Taxonomy (NCBI): domain Eukaryota; kingdom Viridiplantae; phylum Streptophyta; class Pinopsida; order Cupressales; family Cupressaceae; genus Sequoia; species Sequoia sempervirens. The sequence goes on from VDFB02270896.1 coordinate 196,267, forward strand.
AAGTAGGTATGTCTTGCAGGCTGGCAGGAACGTGCTCTGATACCAATTGTAATGTCCCCTTGTGATAACCCTAATTCTTGCCCTAGAAACACGAGTTAATGCAGTTAGGGTTACAACTTACCAATTAAATGCTTTAAGCCGGATAAATCTTGGTTTAGGTCTTGCAATCATGTTAGATAATATTGGAATATTATTCATATAATCAAACCTATATAATAAATGTTTTATCTATTTAAATCATGTAAATATCTAACTATTTCAAATAATATAAGTCACACAATATCATAACGCACATTGGAAGTTGGATCATAATTGGACTAGGATGAGGAGCATGATAGGTCTATCCAAAGCTATCCACACCAAGCCCAAGAGCAGATATACCATCCCTCTTGGCCCTCAAGTGGCACACACAATCATCTAACATGGGGAGGCATACTTGGCGGACAACTTGTATCTGCATTCCCTACCCTTGCTACCTTATCCATCCCTTTTATGATTGAAACCCCTCAAATTCATCTCGACAACCAATCCATGTAGAGGTTGGAGAAAAAGGCTACCATAGGAGGCCCGTAGACATCCTCTCCCTATGCCCAAGGGTGGGTATCACCCCCTGGCTCCAAGTGGCACACACAGTCATCCATCATGGAGTGGCGTACCTAGGAAGAAGTCTAGTATCTGCTCAAGCTACTGGTATCTCCCCCGCTCCTCCCCATGGTTGTTTGATGAGTAAAATAAATACAAATAACAAAATATATAATTACATACAATAATCATGATAGAGCGTACCACATTGTTTGCTAATATATAAATTGCTATATTCTAAGATGCAAATATATTAGCAAATGTTGCCTTTTGTCCTTGTCTGCTGAACGCAGATCATCATGTTTGATTTGCTCCAATTGCCTTGATGTTCGATCTATTCTTAATATTCAGAAGATATAAATCAGACAAATAAGAATCTATTATCCATATTCATTCTAAAGAACCATAATTACTTTATAAGGCTCAATAATTGTTGCAAGCATCATTATTGTATAATCATAAATATTATTATACATATACATAATATATCTTATATAAATATATATGTATATATATATATATGGACTTATTTGATTATGTCTGCTGCTGCACTCAAAAATATGTTCCAGACTCTTATTTATTTCTTCTTCCATGATTCGATGATCTCCTACTTTAAATGGGTCTCCTTTTATATCCATGAGGAGGGGAAAAGACATGGCTTTTCCACCATAGCTTTCCATTGCTAAGGGACACGTCCCTCACAAGTTGAGTGCTGCTATTGTACTTCAAATCTAATCACATATATTTAATCGCTGACATCATTTAACATAAGCTTGATCGCCGTTTTGTAAAGTTGGTTCATATATTCAAGTCGGCCCATAGTAGTGCTGTTTGTATAAACTAATTCTAATCTGTAATGTCCCCAATTTTTATGAGTCAGCATAAAATTTAAATAATTAATTTAAGTTGTCAAAAAAAGTGAATTAAAAAAGGACAACTTAAATTAATGGTGCAAAAGTAACTTAAGTTTTAAAAAGTTAAATAAATTAATAAAGTTACTTTCTGTTGGATTCTCAAAAGAAATTAATTAAAAGGTAAAAAGGGAAAAAAGAAGAGAATTCAAGGAGACACAAGGAGTTATGGAGTGGAGAGAATAAAAGATGGCTGGAGCTTTGTTCCTGTATGCTGGATTTGGAATTTGGAAAAGAGGTATTGGCTGGAAGAATTTCCAGAACCATGTGAGGACGAAACCCTTCACAAAGATTATCATCTCCGGAGTTGAAAGACACTCCCTGTATGATTGCTGACAATCTTATTTCAGGTGTTGTGCTGGAAAGTAACTGAATTTTGAATGTGTACAAGGGCAGAATTGAAGATTAGATAAAATTAATATTATTTCTGCAATTGTTTAATTGGTATAAATTTATATTTATCATCCTGCTTCCCAGGTTATGTATAGAAGAAGAATTCAGGGAATGTTTGCAGAGGTATTATCACTTTCCAAGCTTAATCTTGTGAGCTGTGTTTGATTTTGTGACTCTAAATGTTATACATTGGTGCTTCAAAAATGACTAAATGAGTCGGCTATTTGAAAAGTGATAAATATATTTATCAGAAGTTGGGAAAAATAAAGAAGAGTTGGCTATCATATAAAATAAAGATATTTGGGTTTTCCAGCATCTGCCATTTCAGTTAAATCAAATAACAGGTTTATTTTCATGGGTGACCGCTGCTAATGGTGGAGAGGTCGATTAGCCTTTAACTATGCAGATATTTGTATTTTGTGTTTTGCCATCATGAGCAGAGACTATAGATGAAGACTTATCTAGAGCCGCGAGAGTTTAAATGAAGTGATGAATTCATACATAGCGGAGGTAATATTTTCGAAGCTTAGAAAGAAGGCATCGAATGTAATCTCTGCTAATTGTTGGATGACACGGGAGCAAAGACCATATCGGGAGTTTAACCTGAGCGATACTTCCTTGAGCGGCATTTCTAAATAACTAGTAAATGTTGATATTATAAAGAAGATTGATTCTTCCATGAAATGGGAATGCTAAAGTCCTTGTTTTTACTACTTATCAATCAATCTTTAATTGTCGTTACTTATATTTCTGGTCGCTAATATAAAGACTAGCTGAAGGAGTCATGAGATTTGGGGAAAAAATGAACAAACGGGAGTATGAATATATTGAAGGGTGAAAAACGTCATTCTTGGAGCGCCCATAATCTCCAGTTGTCATATTTCAGAGATCATATGACGTAGCACACGATTCTTAATGGGAGTGACTTATATAATCACAGCGGCCCATTTCAAAGTGAGTCGTTGTTTATTTGAAGGATACCGAAGTTGTTGCAAATTATTTAAGGGAGGTATAAGAAAGTCAGACGGTCATTGCTAAAACTGGAGACCTGTATTGAGCATCTGTCATAAAATCTTATGCAGCTGTATATATTATGAATGTAGTCTTCTTTCATGAAGTCGTGATACTGAAGGCAGGCCATCATATTTGAAAAGCGAATACATTAACTCTTATATAAAAGCTTGGCAGTTTGAAGAGACATATGTTTTAGGGGAGTTCGTGCCACTTAGAACGATTTCTGAAGTAACGTGGTGGCATAAGGAGGCTCTGCTTTTGGACAGATGTCACCAGCAGGTCGATACTCCAATGTAGGCATCTACAGGTCAGGGCTATTGAAATAAAAATAATATTTATAAATCTTTAGTTGTCTGTGAAGTTTTTAAAAATTCCCTGTACACATTTCCATGTTATTGTCATTAAATTCATATATCCTTTGTGATGCTTGCAACTAATAGATTCATGTATGTAATTGATACATTATGGGTAAATGAGGAAAACAATATTATTTGATATATACAAAATAAATTTGCATCTGGCTGGAAGTATCTGGAAGAAACACAATCAGCAGTACTTAAGTGTTTGACGAAATGTTTATGCACCTGAAGTTATAATTTTTTTTTTTAAATTGTAGACGAATTTAGGGCAGGACACTTCATAATCACTGCCTGTATGATAAGGTAAAGTCGGCCCATACTAATATAAGGTTGCTGTTTATATATAACTAATTCTAATCACTGCTCCTGTTCGCTGTACTTGTTACCGATGATAACCACAACTTTTCTGATATCCATCACTCCTTATTGATATGTTTTCTTGTCTCATTCGATCACTGCACTATTCTTCTTTTATACACTAATTTGTTTATGCCGTATATGTATTTAGACTAAGGTTGGCCACCTATGAGAATTTAAGTTGACTTTATTAATTTAATTAATTTCACTATAGTAGTTGGCCAAGACTTAGGATTACAATTGCGGGGGCATAATAATCCATATTTCCTGCATTACCTGGCAAAATACCAAAAAAAACTGAAAACAATTTGAAAAAAAAAACACAGAAAAATTTCAGATCAGAGGGGGTTATTATAACTTTACTGCACTAAACCTATAGAGAATATTGAGACAAAGTGCCATTTCATGCATTTGCTTGAAGAGAGAAGATCCAACCCAAAAATTCTTGCAAATCTCTTGCTCTTGTCATGCCAAAAAGGTGACACAATGAGTAGGGATTAGTCAGACATTATTGTGCTCTCTACAATCAATTCGAAGAACCTCTACCTAGTTGCCAGGATCAATGACCTTTTGGACCAGCATTAGAGTGCTAACTTGATTTGACTCGGCACCATAAAGCTGCCCCCTTCGTGTCCATCATAAATGTGTTTTTCCACCTCATCTTTGAAAATTTGTTGTCGTCTATCTAGATGGCATCTTGGGCTACAGAAAATCTTAGGAAGTAGTGTAGTCTAGGCAAGGGGGTCCAATGAAAAAGACAGCCCTACCTAGCAGCCACTCAAATGACAATAGGTCATACACGAAGCAGAAGCTACAAATAATGGTGATTTTTATTGATGTAAAATATAATCTGCCTGCATAGGCTGCAACAGGCTGAAAGAAGCCTAACGCTCTACCCACATACTCGTACTATTCCACATGCCCTACCAACTATGGCTTACACCAATAAAATTCCAACACCATAGCATTGCCCCAAGTCCTACATACAGACATTATTCAGTCCCATAGTCCCTTCTCCAAATCTGTGCACAGATCTCTGCTTGCAAGCCCTCCTTCAATGGCCACATTCTAGACTATCTACCACGATTCTGAATATTTCCTCAACCTGGTCTCTTTTCCTTCCAATGCTCTCTCTCCCTAAGTGAATAATCTTCCATTCTTTCCCTATTCCCTATCTGCTGCTTCTACACAGGAAAAGTCAATGCTTTTATTTTCTCTATCACCTAGTAACTGTCCAACCACTTCTTGTCTCCTTTTGATCAATTATGCCTCTGCACTGCCCTAGGTCATCACCCAATTACCATAACAGTCAACAAAGAACTCATGCGGTCACCAACAGGCAGTATCATTAACAAAACATCCACCCAAAGGAATATGCACAGTCACCATGTGATAGGAATAAGCAAATCACAGCAAAAGAAGGAACAACCACCAAATAATATGATTTGAAGCCTAGCAACATCACAGAACAGGAAGAAAACACACATTCCAGAATGAAGACAATCAACTGCCAAGAGGAAAGTGCCAATTGTTCTACTCAGCTGTCCAATTTCTGTACTAACTATTGGTTTGAGTGCCAACAAGAGAGACAAAACACACAAACCAATATTGAAAGGTTGGAGACAAAGCAAGTCGATTTGAACACAAGACACGTCAAATGTCCATTGGAGTCCAGTCATCACTACCAGCTATTATTTCCATACAATCCGTTGCTCATTCATTCCATCATTGATTATATTGCTGATAGCAATGATAATTGTTACAATAACACACCTATAGTAGCTTTTCCAAACCAGTTCACAATCTAAACTAATAGCCAAGAATCATAAATGTGTCAACTAGACAAAAGACAAATCTAGGTGTCCTTTGTAGTCCACGTCATCACATTTTACCTCTGCTAGCTGCCAAATTTACCTTGCTGATAATGTTGTCCCATCTATTGTTCAAGTCGTCCCAAACACCATCGAATATATCAGTTGCTTAAGTTACAAATAGATGTTGTCAAAGTGACATAGACTGATGTTGAAGGTACAACTATGTTTTCTTTTGCTACCAAAGTTGACTAGAATACTATTCCACCTATAGACTGATCTGAGCATGCTCTAAACCCCACAGCCAAAATTCTCCCACCAGTTTTATTTTGTTTTTGGATGGGACCCAAATGCTTCTACGTTAGACATGCTGGGTAATAAGTTTTGTGAGCATGGTGCTCACAAAATAGAGCTGAGTGGTAGAACCACTCTTCTAGAAAACAAATATTCCACAACATGATCCATTACTATAACAAGTATATCGAAACACCTCTTATTACACCTCTTCTAGCATTTGGCTGGGACAAATACCATCCTCCTTTGCCAAGTTTGGTCATTTATTTCAATTTGTCCCTCTTATTGACGGATCAGCATCCAGATAACACAGAAATAGGAAGCCCAAGTCATGATAACCACACTGAGTTGGATGAAGGGGTTTCTACAAAGAGACCTAAGTGGTGGGAAAAACTCATTGGAGATGTTCGGGATGAAGAAATAGTCGAGGGTCAATCATCCAGAGACAAGAGCAAGCAGAACACAATTAACTTTGCTTTTATGGACAATATTCAGGGAGTGTATGAGCCATAGGTGTTTAATGAGGCAAAAGATAAACCTAAATGGGAAAAGGGGCCATGGGAACCAAACATCAAAGTCTTATGAAAAATAAGACTTGGGATCTTTTAGATCTTCCACCAGGGAAGAAACCCATTGGCTGCAAATGGATGTACAAACTCAAGTACAAAGCTGATGGTACACTTGACAAGTACAAAGAACAGTTGGTGGCTAAAGGGTTTTCGCAGAGAGAAGGTATTGATTATGAGGAAACCTTTCCTCCTACAACAAAGATGAGAACCATCCGATTAGTTCTAGCCATGGCAGCATAGTTTGGATGGAAAGTCCATCAAATGGACATGAAGGGTGCCTTCCTCAATGGTGACTTGAGGAAGAAGTGTACATGACTCAACCTCAAGGTTTTCAAGATGTAGGAAAGGAGCATCAAGAATGCAAACTGAAAAAGGCTCTTTATGGCCTAAAGTAGGCACCCAGGGCATGGTACATAAAGATTGATAGTTATTTGGATCAACAAGGATTCCAACGAAGTTCTTCAAATCCAAATTTATATGTCAAAAGCATAGGCAATGAAATCATCCTTCTAGTCATTTATGTGGATGATATCATCATTACAGGTAGTGAGGCAAGTGCTATTGAACAGATCAAATATGTTATTAGTAAAGCTTTTGACATGACAAACTTAGGCCTC
>VDFB02270897.1:0-19168 GCA_007258455.2 Sequoia sempervirens
AATTGGAATTAGAACGGGTCCGAAAATGGGGTCCCATAGCAATACTATGTAAATGACCCAGGAGACCTGACAATTCAATTGTTTTTCTATTTGCATCCAATACTATGTAATGACCCAGGAGACCTGACAATTCAATTATTTTTCTATTTGCATCCGACTTTTTGACTGTATTCAAACATTTGAAATCATTAAATAGAACGATTTTAAAAAAATCAGAAGGAGAAAGAATCAGAAAAGATTCATCTTTTTTATTCTCATTAGGTAATGAACGAATAGTTCCCTTACTAAGTAATTGACTTTGATCATTTGAAAAAAAAGAATTAGTGTCATCTAATTTGTTATGAAACAAAAATTGAGAACTTGCTCTATTTTCCCTTTTTGCCATATTGAAAAAAGGGTATTTCAGCAAGCTAATTTGAATCATATTGATAATGATCTTTTTTGTTCTTTTTTTTGTTCTTACTGAAATAAGAGAAGCATAAACCTCTTTTATTTTTGATCTGGGCCCTCCTTTTATTTTTGATCTGGGCTCTCCTTTTATTTTTGATCTGGGCTCTCCTTTTATTTTTGATCTGGGCCCTCCATCTAATTGATTTTCAAGAGAATTCCATTTTTTTCCAATTGAATAACCTCCGATAATATTGCTATATTTTATCATTTCTGAACGAGGGTTATTCAAAAAAGCAAAAATGTCATTTTTATATAGAATACCTTCTCTGGGCATTCTAAGAATTAAATCAGGACAAGGGATTCTTCGCTTTCCCCATTGTTTATCACACCATAACGGTACGATGAGTTCCTTTTTTTGCTTTTTTACCCTCGTATTGGTGTTTTGAGAAAGAATGGTGAAATAGATATAGTCTTGATGTTCGTTAGGTATGGCTCGATCAGTTTCGAAATAATTCCATATATTTTTTTTTCCTTTTTCAAAACAGTTTGAGTCAACTGATTCGTATTTAACTTGATCCACTGAATAATTCGAAAGTGATTTATGTTTGTCAAGAAGTTCTGGAATATCCACTTGATCTTGATCTTTATGAGAAGAAGAAAAAGATACTACAACGGATTCATATATACCTCCCGATAATACCCATAAATGGGTTGTCTTTAATATCAAATTAGATTAGAGCTTGAATACCACTTGTAAATAATCCTAGGAACATTACAGGTATAGGTACCACTAAAGGTACTAAGGAAACAAGAACGGCAACTACCAATTCGTCAGCTAATATATTTCCAAAAAGTCGAAAACTAAGTGATAGAGGTTTTGTAAAATCTTCTAATATGTTAATTGGTAAAAGTATTGGGGTTGGTTGAATATATTTACCAAAATATCCTAAACCCTTCTTTGTAAAACCTGCATAAAAATAAGCTACTGATGTGAGCAAAGCTAGAGCTACTGTAGTATTAATATCATTTGTAGGTGCGGCTAATTCCCCATGAGGTAATTTAAAAATTCCCCAAGGAAAAAGAGCACCTGCCCAGTTAGAAACAAAGATAAATAGAAACAGAGTCCCTATAAAAGAAACCCAGGGACCATATTCTTCTTCGCCAATCTGAGTTCTAGCCAAGTCCCGAACAAATTCGAGAACATATTCCACAAAATTTTGAGCTCCGTTCGGAATGATTTGTGGGTCTCGAACAGCTAGAGTAGTTGAACCTAATAAGACAGCAATTACAATCCAGGAAGTTATAAGTACCTGTGCATGAACTTGAAACCCCCCTATTTGCCAATAAAAATGCTGACCTACTTCCACACCGGATATCTCGTAGAAATAATTCAGCGTGTTAATAGGAAATTGTACAATATCCATATTACCCTTTCTATATAAAGATGAACTTCAAAAAGAAATGATTTTGGTTCAATGACCAATTCCTCAATTATTTCACTATCATCAGTCAGGCTATGAAATAAAATAATGGAATGATTATTTGATTGATTAAGAAGATCTCTTTATTTCTATAAAAATATTTTATCTTAATCTATTCTATAAGATTTGGGAATAGTAGCCAACTTAATTCTAGCTTATCTTTTTTTTTCTTTTTAATTCATTTTTTTTCTTTTTAATTCACTTTTTATAAAATTACAATTCAATTCTCTACCCGCGCGAATTGCTAAAATTAATTTATTTAGGATCAACCGGATTGGTCCTCTACCATCATCATTGGCTGGGATTGGGATATCCACGAGATCTGGGTCACAATCTGTATCAACTAAGCAAATTGTTGGAATACCCAGAGTTCTACATTCCCGAATAGCAGTATATTCTCCTTTTTGATCGAGAATTATTACAATATCGGGCAATTTTGTCATGTATCTAATCCCCTAGATCCTCCTGCAATTAAAAAAAAATTGTTTAAATTGTTGATATATTAGGTTAATTAAAATGTAATAAACAATAATCTGTTCTGGTATTATATTTGGAAAATAAAATAGTTTATAAGTAAAAAATTTCACTGTGTCAAATTACGATATTTTTTATTATATATAACTACATAGTTTTCTAGTCAAATTTGTTGACTCGTGAATAATGGTTCACATAAATCTATTTTCATGAGAATGAATGATCTACTAAGCACTTATTTGAATCTAGGTGATGCCCATAAGGGTGAAGCATTTAGACTTTTGGGGAGGTTATCCATCCTATTAATATTCAAATTTACACTTTCGATGCTTATATGTACCAACGTGGAAAAACTCACAGATGTGGGACAAAACCTATGAGACAACCTTTGAGATTTTAGAAGTCAATTTTTCATTAGATACTCACTCTTTATAAAGGATATGGAAAAAAAAAAAGATCAAAAGATAAAACTAAACCAAGGTGATGTGTCAAACCATAAAGTTCTTAATCAATACTAGGAGCTTGCACATGATTCCGTAATACCAAATATTTTCTTATGTTCTAAAGGACAAGTATATGCACAATTATGAATCGACCAACAAATAATTGAATCTTAAACAAATGAATCAAGGCTATTAATAAGATGAAGAATTGGGCGAAAAATCAAAATACAGTGACAAAATGAGCATAGAAAGACAACTCTTTTATTCATATATTTTTATGGAACAATTTACATAAAATGTTAGAATCACAGTCATATGAAATGATTCATGTCTTCATACATTGATTTCAAATATCACCTTAAAGGTTGAGTTTTGCAGTGGTACTATTGTAGACATGTAAAAATGACCTAACACTTATCACACATCATGAATGACATTTTCTCATCATCAGCATCATTATCATCCAATATCATTGCATTTCACATCATTTGCATCAAAAACCCTAATTTCCTCTATTAATTGAATAATATTACATTATTTAATTAATTTAGTATTTTCATCATTTTTGACTAATTAAATAAATTTTATTTATTTAATAAAGTCCTAATCTAACTTTATTCATCCTGATTAATTAAATAACATCAATTATTTGATTATGTCACTAATTTACCCTATTCCCCTAAGTCAATTAAATTATTAATACTTAATAGTTTAATTAAATCACTTTCCCCTAAACTTGAATAATTAAATAAATTATTCAAACATCATTCAAAAAGGTCAAAACAAACAAATGCAACTTTGTTTGTGAAAGTCAAACATGACTTGCACGTTCAACTCAAAAAAGCTTAATTAATTAATTACCCTCACTCACTTTTATGATTGAGCAAATTATGACCATTGATTGCTCCCTCTAATTGGTTGACTGATTCATCTATTTCCTAACTAATTCATCTATTCCTCAATCCCATCGAAAGCTCAACATGATTTCCTCAATTCCACAAATTAGACAATCTATTTCCTCTAATTGATTCAATTAACATCCTTAATTGATCTGATCATAGAAGATAACTGAGCAATCTAATTCCTCTCAACAGTTTTGAACCATTGATCAAGATATTTTACTATGCAATCTCAATCGTCCATCTCAAATCGTAAAATCTATATAACAATCCTCTTCATCCTCAAAAAGGATCAAAGAATTGACATCTTTTGTGCAATGAAGTAATATTGAATTGACAATCGATTTCTCACAATCTTTTACACACATCTTCGATCAATTACCATCACACCACATTGAAGCTTTTGCAAGTGCATAATGGAGGTTTTGCATCAATACAACACAATTCAACATCATTGCGGATACACTTCAACATGAGATGGATAACGATATAGCGTAGTGAATTCTTTGTTTGTTCTTCATTTTGATAAATATTGCTTAATTTCATTGAATTCAATAATTTGTATTGTTCATTTCATGAGTAATGGGTATGAATATTAATATTTATTTGAATTAAATCTTGTTTAATTCATTAATGTTTGATTTCCTTATGCTTATCGATTTCCCCCTTCCACATTTTGGCACGCCTGGTGTAGCCTCGATCCTTGACACTAACCTTTTTGTGAGTTCTAATTGAATAGTTGCAAGTTCTAAAACATGGTTACATTTTCCAAAAACACACTTGAAAACAAATTACGCAAACGCTACAAGAATCTCACGCGGTCGTTCCTTTGTTTCAACTGTGGTTGCACTTTTTGCAATCGCTTTTGCTTCAAAAATAGGTATGCTTTTGACATTTGGACCGCAATTGCACATAACAGGGCTGCTTTTGACAAGGAAGACCGCACTTGATGAAAATAACAAAGCCGCTTTTGACTAACATTTATGCTTTTGCTTTGTGTTTTTTCAATTTAAATATGCAAACCAATTTTTTTTATTTCTAACACTAACAGTTGCTTGTTTTGAATGTTTGAAAGTTGTTAACATTGATTATGCAAGATTTGCAAGAGCATGGCATGTGTTTATCCAAGAACAAGCTAACGATTTTATTGCAGAGAAGGCGAACAATCCAAGTCTAACTTTTCAAAAGCTTTCATAGTTTAGGAAAATTTGTCGATTTGGTGCTTAACATTGAAACCCACAACTTGCACGCTTTTGATTTGGTGCCTTAGAAATAAATTTCCAAAATATTTCTAGTTTAGGAAAAAAAATGATTTGGTGCTTAACAATCGAACCCCACAACTTACACGCTTTCAATTTGGAGTTTTAAAATGAACTTTTCAAAAAGCTTTCTAGTTTAGGAAAATATTTTGAATTGGTACTTAAAAATTGAACCCCACAACTTGCACAATTTCGATTTGGTGTCCTAAAAATGAACTTTCAAAAGATTTTGTAGAGTAGAACAATATTTTTGGTGCTCATAAAATGGAATGCTTTCTTTTGACCAACGCTTTCATTATGTTAACGAAATGAATGATTTTATTTTGTTGACCACATTAAAATAAGGTTATTAGAAACACTCAAGTTGGTGCTTAAAACTAGACAAATACATTATGATTTGTACACTACTATCTACTTGCTCGAAATCCAGAACACTTCAAATTGGTGCCCATAAAAAACAAATTGCTATCTTGTTTACACTTCATTCATTTTTTCCTTTTTTGGATAGTGTCGCTCGAGGGGCTTAAAAAAAATATTGCGATAAATTGTATGTTGTGTTTTTCATGTTTGGAAAACTAAATGTTTATCCTCTCCCCTCATGTCTTTTTTGGCAATCTTGGGTGACAAAAAGAACTTTGAGTTTCGCACTTGTTTCATTTCAAAGCATTACCTTTAGAGGGCCTACATTTGAGACACATCCCATGTTGGAGAACTCAAAGGAAACTCAAAGTGGTTTTTCACTCAAGTCGCTATATAAATGGTCAAGGCTAAACACCAAATAACTTAATTAGCGATTATCGTTAGTGCCATTTACAAAAGGGGAGGTAGCATTGTGTATATAGAGCCCCGAGTAAGTTGGTTAAAGCCTTAAGTGGCTTGTTGGGTGCTAGAAAATCACTGGATCCTTTGAGCATTACGAAGAACCAATGTAGTAGAGGCCACCTTTTTTAGCCAAAATATTCTTTGAAAGTGGTGCATCAAAATTTACTTATGAGAAGTTACTTACCAAGTCTGATTTGTGGTTGAGATTAAAATGCTCTCCATAAGTTGCATATAAAATCATCCCTTTGGAGCATGAGGTAAGCCCACCTAAAAGAACGTGTCTATCTCTAGATTGTAAATTGTCTTCACAAACTTTCCAAAATTCTCAGTTACTTTGGACATCAAAAACTTTGTTAATTTAAAATGAACACATCAAAATAAATATTGAACTTGATTATCAAATTTCAAACCCTTTATACTTAGTGTGAATGCCTTTGAAAAGAGCCCTATATTTGCACTCCTTAAAATATATCTTAAAAAAATATCTCTAAAGGTTTCTAAATATTTAGGCTTACATTTCAAGTCACATTACGAATGAAGTCAACATTAAGAACTATGGCTTTAGTATTTTTACTCTCACAAATTTTGAGCTTTTGTGGAAAGAAACTTTCTTAGAAGCTATAGACATTTAGGGTCAAATAGTTTTGATTGTTGTGTTGTATTGTATCACTTTCCAAAATCTCAAAACAAAATCCGAATCAAATAAGACATCAAATCTGCAAACTTACCCAAACTGCTACCAAAACAAAAACTATATAACAAACTTGAATAAGAGCCACTATTTTTGCTATTTGAGCCACTTTTGACCTAAAACTAGCCACAGTCGACCAAAAACATGTCGCTTTTTCTCTCTAGATTATGATAGTCACTGTCAAAAACCTGTCGCTTTTGCAAAAGTGAACGTAGTCAACCTCAAAATTGTCGCTATTGATCCTAAGATTACTGTAGTTGACTTAACTTCTGGCAATATTTGACATAAAATCTAGTTGCTTTTGATTGAAAATGTCATTTTTCCTTTATTAATCATCAGTTAGAAACTTGCAAATAGAGGCCACTCTTGCTAAAATTGATTGTAGTTTTCCTTCATACTTGGCCACTATTGACATAAATCTAGCCACTTTTAACAAAAGTTACCACTATTGTTCTAAAATTGTCACTTTTGCCTTACTTTCTGGTGAAAATCAAAGATTGATCCTAAAATTGGTTAAGCTTTTATCTTTTGAGAAACAAAACAAAACAGACTTCCAAAAACACCTCATTTGAGCATCATTCCATATCCATTTGCAAAATCAAAAACACATCAAAACTAGTTTTAGGATTCAAAATCAAAACACAAAACTTGGCTTATTCCTTCACTCAAAATTCTAAGATATTAATATTTGCTTAAACCTCAAGGATAGTTCAAATAGATTTCCAAATCATATCCTCTAGAAAAATGAAGTGAAATATCGATCCAAGTTTTCAACATTTTGAGTCCTGAAAATAGCAAACATTGAAACATTGAACTCAAACCTTAGGGTCTTAAGTATCACTAAAACCTTAGCAAAAATACCAACATCATCGGCATTCATCATCCTTTTTGGAAACAGAAAAATATTAAAAAATCAAAGGAAAAGCTTGCACTTTATGACCATTTGGCATCCTACAGCTCTAGTTCAACAACAAAATCTTACGACACCCATTATACAACCAAACCTCACACAAATTGAAGGTGAACAAACAGATATTATCAGTAATTTGAGAATTTTTGTATTTGAGAAAAAGGAAACACTAACTCGGTGGAGAAACACAACTAATAACCTAGACAAAGAGGAATGAAAAGCGGATCTTACAAACAGAAGGCCTGTACTACCACCTCTCGTGTGGCAATAGAAAATCTTGGCTTGCAAAAAATACCAATATTTTAAAACTAAAACAAACATCATTTCATAGTGATTGATCACAAAAATTCCAAAACTAGGTCTTGGACTTGTTTATGACAACTACGAGATCTCAACATAGAAAAAAGATGGAAGCCAATAAAAGTAGCTCTAGTATGCCCCCAAAAAACACCACAAATGACAGAAGTGGCCAATGGGGTTATAGACCAAGTGACCTTATAACTCCTCAAAAGGAACCAAACCAACCATCAAGTGAAGAGGAAGTAATATGAAGACAACAAGAAATGATGGATAGGTCAAACCAAAATCCCAAGGACATGGTCCTAGAAGAAGTGGATAGTGAGGAAGAAATAGATGAGGAAGAATTATTTCAACACTCTGACAATCCCAAGGTACTTAAACTAATGGCCAAACTACTAAGAAAGGATCTAAATGCCTACTTCTTAAAATTAGCACAAAGTGGTGCTAAACTACCTATAGACATTAATGTGGAAGGTCTTAAGGATCCTCACCTCATTCCCTTAGGGGATAAATCAGTTTTGAGAAAGATACCCAAACTAGTGGAGAATTAGAACATGCCACCAATCTTCTCACAAAGTAATGATCAACCTAAACAACAACCAATGGACAACCCTTTGTTTAGGAAATTGTCCCAAATCAAACAAGTGACAATGGCCCAACAATATCAAGGGAGTCCAACTCAATATATGCCACAAAACAACAATATGCAAAACATGGGAAATTTTCCAACAGTGGAACAACAAGGTAATATCCATCGCAAGGACAATACATACCACAAAATGCATCATACATTGATCCTTCAACCAACATACCAAGTCAACAAGGTGCACAACCAATGCACTACCAGGGTACCCTTTAACAAAAAAAATTGTCCCAACAACAAGTTGTACCACCAATGCACTACCAGGGTAACCTTCAAAATAATTCATCCCAACAATAAGGTGTACCACCAATGCACTACTAGGGTAACCTTCTAAACAATTCATCCCAACCAAAAGGTGTACCACCAACGCACTACCAAGGTACCCTTCAATACAATTCATCCCAACAACAAGGTGTACCATCAACGCACTACCAGGGTACCCTACTAGGGTACCCTTTAACAGAGTCAACCACAACAAGGTGTACCACCAATGCACTATCAAGGTACCCCTCTTCAACAAAATCAACAAGGACTTAATCCTCCTTTCACACAAGGACTTAATCCTCCTTTCACACAACAAGGACTTAACACTCCTTACAATCAATAAGGACTTAATCCTCCTTTCACGCAATAAGGACTTAATCCTCCTTCTACACAACAAGGACTTAACCCTCCTTACAATCAACAAGGACTTAATCCTCCTTTTACACAACAAGGACTTAATCCTCCTTTCACACAACAAGGACTTAACACTCCTTACAATCAATAAGGACTTAATCCTCCTTTCACGCAATAAGGACTTAATCCTCCTTCTACACAACAAGGACTTAACCCTCCTTACAATCAACAAGGACTTAATCCTCCTTTTACACAACAAGGAATTAATCCTCCTTTCACACAACAAGGACTTAATCCTCCTTCCACACAATAAGGACTTAACCCTCCTTACAATCAACAAAGACTTAATCCTCCTTTCACACAACATGGACTTAATCCTCCTTTCACACAACAAGGACTTAACCCTCCTTACAATCAACAAGGACTTAATCCTCCTTCTATACAACAAGTACTTAACCCTCCTTCCATCCAATGTGGTTATCAAGGTCTTATACCTCCACCATACTCAACTTATGACCAAACGAATATTTTGGGACAATAAGGCTACTATGCACAAGGTCCCCAAACAAATGTACCAAACACAAAGGTAGGCATGCAACTACAAGCCCTAAATCAAAGGATACCATACATCCAGATTGGAAAACCAAAGAAGACCTACACTCTACAAGATATATGTTTGTTCCCTTTTGATCGCTCTATTACTATGCTCCCCTTCCCTATAAATTTTGAAATACCAAAATTTGACGAGTATAAGGGAAAAGGTGATTCGGTAGAACATGTGTGAGATTTCTCGGTAGCTTGCATGGAAGTGAAAAACAATGATTCCTACCTAATGAGACTTTTTTCCATGCAGTCTTACCAGTCCCACTATGGAATGGTTCTCCCATCTACCACCAGGTATTAAGAGTTTTGATGAATTGAATAAAAAGTTTGCGAACCACTTCTCATTCAACATAGAACATGATGTCACCATCACTGACCTCTACAAGATTAAACAAATCCAAGGGGAATCCTTTACATCCTACCTACAAAGATGGAGACATAAAGCTAGTAGGTGCAAGTGGCCTATTCCCGACAAAGAACTGGTGGATATCTTTGTTTCCAATGTCCAAGCGGAAATCAATTACCAACTCACCATGTTGTGCCCCAATAACTTCAAAGAGTATTGAAAATGAAATACACATTGAAAGAGCTCTCATAGCAAGGGGAGTCATTAAACTAAACAACTCAAAAGACAACCCTTCTAGTTTGAATGACAAACCCAAAATTTGGGCCAAGAACAAAAATGTTACCAATGATGGAGTAGTTGATGCTAGAGTTGTATAGAATGTGCAAAATCACAATGGACCACAAAATAAAGCCCAAGTTGCACAAATGAGTTATGCTCCCAACAACGTACAAAAAAATGAACTCAGCTATCCCCAAAATAATCAATTGGATAACCAACAGAAAAATTAGGGAGTACAACAAAGACAATATAACCAACCAAGGAGGAAATTTACTGCATTAGGAGAAACACTTGAGATAGTCATGCGCAAATTAGTTCAACAAAACCTCATCAAAGTTAACGAGCGCACAAACTATGAAGAGTCGAGTTTTAAAAAACCATGGTATAATGAAAAAGACTTATGTGAGTTCCACAAGATCAAGGGACATACGATGAATAACTGCATGAGACTTAAACATGTAGTGCAAGACTTAATTGACAAGGGAGAAGTTGATATAGAACACCATCCTGGAAACAAAGACCTCCAAATATACACGAATCCAATTCCTAACCATGCTAAGAAAAATGACAAAGGGAAAGAACAAGACTATCACAACACCAACTACACCTATGGTGACTGTTATCACCTGAAGTTGCACCCTTGTTGAACCTGCTGCTCAACACCTCAGTGTAACATGGGAAGACCTCAAAAGTTGTGGGTTACTTGTAAACAGAGGTCAACCTTCAGAGAAGGCCGACTTCCTTTGGTGTCACCTAAACTACTGATTCTTTAAAGGGAAAGGGAGAAGGAGTGCATAAAAATAAAACTAACGCTATGGTGATACACCGAACTGAGAAGAGCAATGGGATACTTAGGTTACACTTGAAAATTGACAATGACCGTAAGATTACACATCAAATTTTGTAAGCTTAGCATTAATATTTCACAAACAGGTTCGATTCACACACTTTTTCAAAAAAGGAAAAGATTTTCACATAATAGAATTTGTGTGCGATTATATAAACACAGCTTGTGATTTGTATAATGATACTTTTGCAAAGGAAGGCATGAAACACAAGATAAAGTTATAAAGGAATGAAAGAAATTCAAAAAATAACTTGATCATTAACTTGAAATGCACGACACTTTGCAAGAACAAGATGGTAATTTGGATCATCCACAGTGATCAAGGTAAACTCTGTATATTATGCTCTGAATGAGTTCTCCTTATGCTTTTATGAAGTTAGTGACTTTTGTAGTCCTTTCTCAGTTAACTGAATTTTAGCGTTCCTTGATCACTGTGGATGATCCAAATTACCATCTTGTTCTTGCAAAGTGTCGTGCATTTCAGATTAATGATCAAGTTATTTTTGCGAATTTCTTTCATTCCTTTATAACTTTATCTTGTGTTTCATGCCTTCCTTTGCAAAAGTATCATTATACAAATCACAAGCTGTGTTTATATAATCACACACAGATTCTATTCTGTGAAAATCTTTTCCTTTTTTGAAAAAGTGTGTGAATCGAACCTGTTTGTGAAATATTAATGTTAAGCTTACAGAATTTGATGTGTAATCTCACGATCATTATCAATTTTCAAGTGTAACCTAAGTATCCCATTGCTCTTCTCAGTTCAGTGTATCACCATAGCATTAGTTTTATTTTTATGCACTCCTTCTCCCTTTCCCTTTAAAGAATCAGTAGTTTAGGTGACACCAAAGGAAGTCGGCCTTCTCTAAAGGTTGACCTTTGTTTACAAGTAACCCACAACTTTTGAGGTCTTCCCATGTTACACTGAGGTGTTGAGCAGCAGGTTCAACAAGGGTGCAACTTCAGGTGATAACAGTGACACCATCCTAGGTACCCTCTCCCAAGTAGATGACACTAGGGTCAATGTGTTAACTATACAAGGCAGGGACCCTGAATGTAACGTAACTACTCATTGAGGGAAAGTCACTATATAAGGAGCCTCACCTAAACCCACAGCTAAGTCATCCAATGACTATAATATTATGGAACAATTGAAGAAGACCCCCACTTTGATCTCCATCCTAGAGCTGTTAAAATTATCACCTGCACATAAGGAAATACAAGAGAAAGCTTTAGAAACATCGGTCCCTGATGACCTCAATCCTGATCAGTTTCAAGCCATGGTTGGAAAAATCATGGCCACTCATCATTTAGTCTTTTTTGAGAAAGACCTTCCACAAAAATCATTCCACAACCAAGCCCTCTATATAGAGGTTGGTGTCCACAAACATAAAGTCAAAAGAGTATTGATAGATAATGGTGCAGGTCTAAACATTTGTACCTTGAAATTTGTTAAATAGCTGGGGTATTCTAATGATGTAATTGACAAGGGCAAAAGCATCACTATAAGGGCTTATGATGACCTAGAAATAAATTCAGAAGGAAAAATCAAGCTTCCCATACAACTAGGACTAACAACAACAAAAACATGTCAAGTACTGGACCTTGAGCTACCATATAACCTTCTTCTAGGACACCCATGGATTCATGCACTACAAGCAGTTCCTTCGACATTCCACCAGTGTATAAAATTTCCTCATGAACGAAAGGAGGTTACAGTATACATTGATCCTGAACCCTTCCACTATTGTGTAAAATTGGAGGAGAAATACAAAAAAATCCAATGAGTACCTAGTAATGATATATCATTCCACTCCTCATATGTTGACCCATTGACACTACCATCAACTTCAACTAAACCCTCATCAAGTGAGCAACCAAAATCTGATCCCAAGATTCAAGTACTTAACAAGGGAAATATAAACTATCATTTCAATCAAACCTTTTACATTGGAATGCTTCCCCCAACACCAAAGGTTTATGGAGGGCCAAAGGAGATCAAACATGTTCAAGCAATAACAATGGTAGTCAAACCCACGATCTTTACCAAGTGGGGAGATATGAAAGATGAGGAACTATTCAAAGAGGACCTCTCATCAATGATCTACAAAGAAGAACAAGAAGAACCAGAACAACTACAACCCTTTCCAATTGATCCTAGTAGTAAAGGGTATCAAATGGCTAAACAAATGGGATACATTGGAAAAGGTGGCCTTAGACGACACAAACAAGGTAGATGGGAACCTATTATAGTGGAAAAAAGAAAGAAGAACATGGGATTAGGCTATGGTTCGATAGACGTGCTTACTCCAAACACTGGATGTGCCTCTTTTGAGAAAGGAGCTCCTTCTACTAATGTTAAGACATTGGATACCTACCATCTTATAAACAATTATTTACCAATCGAGGACCTATTTGAAAGCTTTAGCATAAGTATATTCCCTACCCGACCTAGCAAACCTATACTTATGAAACATACTCTAACAAGTATGAATGGGATTCCCTTGCTTCTAGCGACGATGACCCAGATACTCAATGGGAGAATGATACGAGAGCCATATTGACCATTTTGACAACTTTCGTGAGCTTTACAAATAATGATGAAAACATACCCCTCTGTTACCCATAGTTAATAGATTGGACCAACAACAACATACACCTATTTTTTATCAATTCCAAAATAATGAAGCTATTGTAGAGTTTATGGGACTTTGAACTGATCTACCATCAGGAGATCATAAAGCAGGGTTTATCATGGAACTTGAACAAGAAGCATATTTTGGAGGGGATATTTTGTCCTTTAGTCACAAAATTGAAAAAGACAATGTGAAAATCAAAATGAGATCCCCTAGGGAAAACCACGATGTGGCTCTATCAGATCTTGAAAGGAGAAAATTAAAAGACAAATCTAAGGGTGAAAACCTCTCCAAGGCACCTGAAGATGGAGGATTCAATCTCCCTATTTCTGAATATCAAGAGAAGTCGACACGCCTAGTTGAATAAGTTGAACCTATTAATGTCGACACAATAGAAACACCCAAAATCACATACCATGTAGCATCACTAGATCTTGAAGAAAAGGTGAACTTCTCAGCATTCATCAATGAAAAGAAGATAAACTTCGCATGGACATATGTAGACATGTCAGGGCTAGATACAACATTGGTCATACACCACCTAGCTGTATTTCTTGGAGCTAAACCCATCAAGCATAAGCTACGAAAGATGCATCCACATATAACACTTTTGGTAAAATTAGAACTAAAGAAACTGCTAGATGTGGGGCTTCATTAGACCAATTGATTATCCTGAATGGATGTCGAAACTAGTACCAGTATCAAAGCCCACTAGGGGCATACGAATCTACACAGACTTCCGAGATCTAAATAAGGCTTTCCCAAAAGATGACAACCCTCTTCCAAGCATCGATATGATTGTAGATCTAACTACAGGGCATGAAATGTTGTCACCAATGGATGACTTCTTTGGATATAATTAGATAAATATATCTCTTGACAATAAACATAAAACAACATTCACTTGTGCACGGGGGACCTTCTGCTAGAATGTCATGCCATTTGGTCTAAAGAATGCAGGGGCAACCTATTAGTGAGAAATGACTACAATATTTCATGATATGTTGCATACAACTATGGAAGATTATGTGGATGAAATACTAGCAAAGTCCATCAAAAGAGAAGACCATTTGACCAACCTAGGTAAATTATTTGACAGGCTCAAATAGTACAACTTGAGGCTCAATTCAAAAAAGTGTGTATTCAAGGTAACATGTGGAAAACTGCTAGGGTACATAATATCAAGAAGAGGCATCAAAGTAGATCCTACAAAGGTAAAATCCATATTAGAAATGCCTCCTCCAAATACATTGAAGTAGCTAAGAAGTCTATAGGGGAAACTACAATCCATCAGGAGATTCATTGCACAATTGGCAGACAAGTGTCATCCGTTCACCCATCTGTTACATAAAGACATCATATTCAAGTGGGATGGTAGATGTGATCAAGCATTCCAACAAGTCAAAGAGTATCTACTCACTCCTCCAATATTAATGCCACCTATTCTAGATAAAGCAATGATCCTCTATGTATCTACAACACAAATAACATTAGGAGCTCTCGTAGCACAACTAGATGACAATAACAAGGAGAGAGTGGTCTACTACATCAGTCGAACACTGGTGGGCTTTGAATTGAACTATTCACCCATAGAAAGAGCATGTCTCTCTGTCATCTTTGTGACACAGAAGTTGAGACACTACATCTTGAACAAACAAGTAAAGTTGATCTCAAAAGTAGATCCACTAAAGTACCTATTAGCAAAAGCAACTCTAATAGGTAGGATTGCTAAATGGGTAATGATATTGAGCAAGTTTGACATAGAGTACATATACAAGAAATATATCAAAGGGAAAATCATAACATATCAACTAGCAGAAGCACCGGTGGATGATCATTAGTCTCTCACAACAGAATTCCCAGATGAGAGCATACTGCTAATAGAACAGACAAGCCATTGGACCTTGTACTTTGATGGGTCCCACACTCAACATGGCTTAGGAGTAGCTATCTCATTTCTCACACCACAAGGAGATAACCTAAGGCTTACAAAATTGCTTTCCCATGTACAAATAATATCTTGGAATATGAAGCATTAATCACAGGACTCAAAATGGCCATCGAATGGGGGATAAAAGAACTGTAGGTGTATGGAGACTCTCAACTGGTAATTGAGTAAGTAAATAATGAGTATCAAACAAAGGATGACAAGTTGATGCCATATAAAAGAATGGTGGACAATTTCAAACAATATTTTGTCACCATCACCTTTGAACAAATTCCCTAGATCAATAATAGAGCGGTTGACGTTATGGCAACAATACGTTCTCTCCTTGAAATTCCACAAAACATTCCAAAGTACGAATTCCTTGTGGAGCAGCTACTCATACTAACATTCAATATCCCAAAATCAGAACTGGTTTGTGATGTTGTTGATCCTAACTCACCATGGTACCAAGATACATTTGACTTTATCCAGCATGGTATCATCCCTCCTGATTTAGCGACGACCCAAAAGAAAACCTTTGCCCGTAGGACTTCCTGATTTAGAATACTAGGAGACACCTTATATCATCTAAGTTTAGATGGTACTTTACTTTGATGTCTTAACGTAGAATAAGTACAAACCACCTTACAAGAGGTACACGAAAGCGTTTGTGGGTCCCACTCTAGTGGACCTAACCTAGTACAAAAATTGCTAAGAATAGGGTACTATTGGTCATCCATGGAACAAGAATGCATTTAGTACTCAAAAAAATGTCGTCGGTTTTAATGACATAGTGACCTTGTTCACGCACCAGCACAGGAGCTGAGACCTATCACAATACCATGGCCATTCTCACAGTGGGGATTAGACTTGGTCGGTAAGATATCTCCTGCTTCATCAAATGGGAACAAGTTCATTATTACCACAACTGAATACTTCACAAAGTAGATATAAGCAATTCCATCAACATACATCACAGGGAAACAAATATCCAAGTTCATCTTGAATCATCTAATCTATCGATATGGAATTCCCCAAACCATCATAATGGACAATGGAACCCCATTCAAAAACCAAGATTCCAAAGAGCTTTGTTCCAAGTTTTCTACCCAACACATATTCCCCATGCCCTACTATCCCCAAGGAAATGGTCAGGTTGAAGCATCCAATAAAATCATCTTGAAAATACTAAAAAAGACAGTTAATGACATCAGTTGTGATTGGCATTTACAACTAAACCTAGCCCTATGGGTTTACCGAACTAGTATTCATACACCTACAAGTGCCACACCTTTTTCCTTGCTCTACGAATTTGAAGTTGTCTTACCTATTGAAGTCGAAATCCCCTTACTGCGAATATCACTGAAAGGGATAGTCAACAATGAGAAATAATGGGTCTCCAAATTGAATGAGTTGGAACTCCTATATGAAAGGTGTTTGAGTGCGTTAAACCATCTTTAAGTTTATTAGAATCGGCTCAAACGAAACTACAATAAAAAGATCAAAAACATAAACTTTCAAGTTGGTGAATTGGTACTAAAAGAGAATCAAAAGGTACAGCTGAATCAAGATGGCAAAGGTAAGTTTGAACCTAACTGGCTTAGTTTGCTTATCATTATAGCAAGCTATGGCTCTTGAGCTTATCAATTGAATACTCCTAAAGGAGAACCTTTATCCAAACCGCCAAACAACAACCATCTTAAAAATTTCTATACTTGGACACATCAGAGTATCCCAGTGAAATAGATAAAAAAGCAAGAAAAATAGTAAAGAGAAATAAAACGTTCTTTAAGTGAAAACCACTTTGTGGTGCTTCTAAAACAGGTACCATAGTGAAAACCTGGAAAATAGGCACTACTTTTGAATAAGATCTGCATCTTTATCTATCAACACTATCTAAAAAGCATCCACCCATTCATCCCATAATAAACATGTAACCAACCATGGCTCGATGACTTATCAGGTGTTGAACTTTGCTACCCATTAAAATTTGTCTCCCCTAAATGAAGATAATACTATCTCAAACTAGGGGCAACTTCCTAAAATTGGTAGCAGATTGGATCCTTATACATCCCATCACGGTCAAAAACAATACAAAATAAAAAACATCCAAAAAATAAATAAAAACAAAACAAAGTAAAAAACAACAGAATCCCAAAAACATGTTATGCTTTGAGTCGGCACCAAGTGGAACTACATGGTCTCTACATGTATAATATAGGCAAGGCTTATCAACCCCTGAGGCCTTAGGTCAATCCCTTGAGGTATCTATCATGCTTTCTTTTAACTTAGTCAAAAAATTCAAAATACCCAAAAATAATAACAAAACAGAAAAAAGTCAAAAACATGTTCTTATCAAACCAAGCAAACTACGAGCCTCTGCATGGATAACGTAGGCAAGGCTTATCTTTGACAAGCCCCTAAGGCCCTAGGTTAGTCCCCTGAAAACAATAAAAACAACATTGAATAAATTTAGAAAAACCAAAAAGGTCCTACCCCCATTGTCAACAATCGGCAATAAACTTTTCATCCATAATAAACAAATCGTCACCTCCACCCTTTGCCAACGCAAACAACAAACAAAATAAACATCAAAATAAAAAATTCCAAAGAGAAGATTGAAACGATTAGACAACTATCAAGTGAAAACAATGCCTAAGTATAAACTACCATACCCACTTGAAAATCATATCAACAATCCTAAACATGAGTCTTAATGAATAAAACATTCCTACAATAGACATCATCAAAGGATTTCATCATGAAACATCAACAACAACTATGGAAAGTGATACTACAACATTGTTTATCTTTTTATAGTCTTATCTTTTTGATTTATCGTAATACCACTTTCCCAGGATCTCTCGAGGATGTCCATAAAAATTTAGAGAAGGAATGATTGCATTAACTGTCGATTTATGTTTTTTCTATTTTTAAGATGTTTTTGTGATACTACCACGGCGAATACTTGCTTTGTTTTGTGTATGGAAGTTTTTTTGAGACAATTTGTGTAATAGTTGCATGTTAGGTATTTCATACCTCTCTATGTAACTGGTCCAAATTTTTTTAACACAACTCAACCATATACTCTAACAGGGTTTCCGTATGTCTGGTATGAGCAAGAATATTCTTTGTTTGCCGAGTCAAAGTCCACCTAATGGATACAAATCCACCTTGGTTATTAGTACCTTGGTGCATCATGTCTATTTGCTACATCAAAGGATTGCTAAAGATATGAAGCCTCCATGTAAACGAAATTGCGTCATCAATAATAACATCATCAAATTTTTATCAAAATATACAAGAAAACTACATCCAACATTTCACTAACTCACAACTTCATCACGCATCAAAATATCATTAGTACCACATCCATTTGCATCACAATTTCATCAATACATATCACAACCATAGTAAAGCAATAAAACATCATACATCACATATATAAAGATGCGTCATCATCCATCAACATCAATAATACATAATAAGTGTCGTTATCACATAGATATATAAATCATTCGGTACGCATCATATGCATACATTAGAAAAGTACAAAACATGAACGTATATCATCATCCATAATCATCACATAACACA